>WYDI02000928.1:0-10821 GCA_009867235.2 Psittacus erithacus
GTTTAAGTTTGAACCCATTACCCCTTGTCCTATCACTACAGTCCCTAATGAAGAGTCCCTCCTCAGCATCCTTATAATCCCCCTTCAGATACTGGAAAGCTGCTATGAGGTCACCGCGCAGCCTTCTCTTCTCCAGGCTGAACAGCCCCAACTTTCTCAGCCTGTCTTCATACGGGACGTGCTTCAGTCCCTTTCACATAGAAAGAAAAAAGAATCAAGTGAGTGGAATTCTGGACAAGGACTTGAGAATGCTGCTACTGACCTTTTGTGGGAATTGGACAATTCTAGGAGACTTCTGATCTGCTGCATACGCAGAATTAATATTTTAATACTTCGCATTGTCTTTCAGTCGCTGACTACTGTTTCTTTATTTTGTTCAAAAGTACTGTAATAAAACTGTTAGGACTAGCATGTGAGGAAGTGGAGTAAAAGAACTGCTGTGTTGTCATTCTCCCTTGTCTGAGCCTTCATCCTGACATAGAATACTTAAAAAGAAATGATTACGCCACTCGAGCCCAAAACTAGCTAGACCAGCTGTTTCCCGTGCAACTGCTATTTCATGTCAGCAAGTATATTCAGATTCTACAATGCTTAAATATGTATAGAATACCTGGTCATGGTCCAGGTGTTTTTCTACAAAGAACTAATTTTTCAATTCAGAACCTTCAGGGTATATCGATTCTAGTAAATTAAATAGTGCCAGGGAACATTGGCAGGTATGGGAGCTTCATTGTCTGTGTGGTCACACTCTTAAAAAGGTGTCCTGCTTTACTTTGATCTGAGGCTACTTCCACTTTCACAAATGAGATAGGCATGATTCAGGTGTAAGCATTGGTCAGGGAGCCTTCCTGCTATGCAGGTTCACTGAAGCCTGTTTTGGTGAGGAAGAGTTTAATAATGTAGACATGAGCCATTCTGTGCCAGCTAGCCTGGGGGTCAACCAACAGGTTTGTGCATATTAATTTGCTAGCCTAGCCAAGACCTACTTCTAGAAAAAAGAGGTTTTTGTGTTTTGTTTGTTTTGTTTTTGTAAAATTAATTGCAATGGAATTCAGTTTCAAATATTTATTTCAAAATGAAAAGTCAAGGCCCTTTGTTTAAAAATACCAAAATGAAATGTTTCAACATTGAGGCACAGCAGCTATTTCTTCTTTGCTGAAATGACTCAAAAATTCATTTATGTGCAAACAAAAGCCCTTCTTCAAAATGGTTTGAAAAAAAGTTTTTCCAGTTTTAGTGCCTAATATTCTTTCAAAATGTTCTCCCACAACAGTTGGACAGGCTTCATGTGTCCAGCCCCTAGCTGGAGGGCTCTATTTAGAGATGTGTGGCAGTATATATGTATGAAAAATTGACCGACACAAGCAGAGATATGCAGGCAATAAGTACCATATCTGCCAGTACCAAACATATAATGTTTTTTCTCTTGGTTTAAATGGCAGCTGGTCAGGTAGTTTGATGTGTGTATGACCTTTTTTCAATATTCTGAATATGTAAGAATGTTGTAACCACTTATTTTTTCTTTTTATAACTTTAACTTTACTATTTAGTGCAATAATAGATGTGAGGAAAATTATGGGTTTTCAAATAAAAGAGATAAAATATTCCTTGCAATTTAAGGAATATGTTTTGCAATAAGATTTTTGAAAAAGAATTTATTCATTTTTCCTCTTTCTAATTAAACTATCTGTGAAAAAATAATTTGAGAAGGACAAACACTTTTAGTTAATGGATTTACATAATGAGTTTTATTACATTTATTTTTAAATTTTCCAACTTTTACAAACCAATGACAGCTTCTCTATTTCACCAGATATTATAATGATTAAAGTGTTAAAAATGAATTGCTCAAATCTTCTGTGATAATACATACATGTTCTAGAGATACCCACATACTCTTTAACTCTTTTACTGTTAACAAAAGTTACATATTATCCAGAACTCACAGTGAAGACATTTGGGATTATAGGTGCTAACTATGATCTCTGTAAATTGGGCTACTTATGCATTTACATATAGCTACAGTATATGAGTGTCTATAACTGGACGTATAAGGAAAAAACAATACTTTCTGTTCGTAATTTGCTATATGGAGTGATTAAAAAAAAAGAAATTTTTCTATGATTTTCTGTAATACTGATCCTTAGTAAAATGACAAATTCAGCAAGATATTGCTGGTCTTATGAAATAATAGACACATTGCACAGAGCCAGCAGAATCTGTACTAATGAAAAAAAAAAGAAGAAAATAACAGAAATAGAGGTCGCATCTAGTTAACCCAATATCTGGGAGTTGGATAATGAAAACAATGCTTAGGACACAGGGATAGCCATTGGAACTGTACTTGTCAGTAACTGATGACGATTACTAATGTCTTGAAATACAGCATTAGCATGTATATACACAAGTATGTGCAGACGTCCAGGTTCTGAAATGTGTCCCTGCTTTTGTGAAGTCAGAATAAAAAGTCTGTCTTTGCTCAAAAAAATGCTGCTTTCTGTCAGGCAAGAGTTGACAGAAAGATGCAGATGGGTAAGGTAAGGTGAAAATCTACTACTTTCTATTTTTATAATGAAGAACAGCAAATCCTTTTGCTCTTAGAATTTTAGGATTTTTAGTGAGCCAGATCCTAGAGTGTGGCAGAGCCTCCAGCTCCAGGAAGTGGGGCAGAGTCCTAAATATAGCTCAGTCTGGAAAGTATTTGGAAGACACTGGGGTAGGGAATGTTTTATGAGGTTTCCATATATAAATAAAAGATGAATGCAATTAGCACTCACCACAGGATATTTCCTTCTATGTGACCCAAATTTATTTTTTTTTTATGGTTTTCAGCAGGAGATGTGTCATCAAATGCCTTTTGAATATAAAACAGTTTAAATGAGTTGCCATAATCAACTCTATAACCTTTTATAACCATCTTTGTGGAGGAAACTTTTCCCTTTGAAATCCATATTGGCTATTCTCTTTCAGGTTATTAAAATATGCTCTGCAACTCTCTTCTAATTAGTGAGTCCATCTTTTTTGTAAACTCCAGATGAACAGTGCTGTTTTGATTTCTCCAGGTCAAGACTGCATGCACTTTAAAAATACCGAGGCCTCATCTTTGTACTTGTGCCCTCTTTATTTGTGCTCATGTTTTTTTCATTATGACAGCCACAACCTCTGAATTCACCCTGGTCTGAATCTTGATCCTCAGAATAACTTAGAGCTTGAGGCTTTCATGAAGCTCTTGGGAGTTAGATCTGCTCAATATTTCTGGTGGTCACACTTATCTTCTTGAAAACTCTAGAATAAGATCAGCAGAGTTTTGAACATTATTAAACTACTTATGTAAATTAATATTTTGCTGCTGTTAATCATAAAATTACTGTCATCAATATTTGCTTAGAATTTAGTCCACATTCAAGCCCAATGACTTCTCAGTGAAGTAGCAATTTGAATGAACACTGAGAGATAACGAGGTCATTTTGGGGAGATGTTCTCATGACTGCCTACTATGCAGTCTCCTAATTTTAATAAAACTGCCCACTCTCACCCTTCTAGAAGTTTCAAATGCCCCATTAATGGTATAATGCCCAGAGTAGACACTGCACCAGAAAGGACATTGGCTTGTAAAGACCCTGTCTTCTGATTCAGTTGCAAGGCTAGTATCTTTGTTCATTCAGAATTTATCTTTTCCCTACTTGAAACAATAAATATATTTTTCTGGTATTGCCGTCTGAGAAATCTGAAGTTATTATGAGGAAGAAATATGGAGGCAAGGGAAATTCATACTAGGAAAAAAAAAAGAATAAAACCCAGGTTTTATATTACCAAATAATATACTGAGGACAGAAACAGCAAGTGAAAGCTCTAGCTATCACAGAAAAAAATAAAGCAAAATACGAATGCTCAAGATATGAAAATTTTGAGGTAATTCTTCTACCTGTGATGGGGTTCTGTGGCAAGGTTTTGGTAGTGGGGGACTACAGGAGTGGGTCCTGTGAGAAGCTGCTGGAAACTCCCCCTATGATCAATAGAGCAAATGCCAGCTGGCTCCAAGACAGACCCACCTGTGGCCAAGGCTCAGCCCATAAGCAATAGTGATAGTGCCTCTGTGATAGCATATTTAAGAAGAGGAAGAACTTTATGCGCAGGAGCAGATACAGAGAAGAGTGGGAACATGTAAGAGAAACAATTCAGCAGGCACCAAGGTCTGTGAAGAAGAAGGAGGACGTGCTCCAGGCATTGGAGCGGACATTCCCCTGCAGCCTGTGCAGTTGAGCAATGTACTCCTGCACCAACCATAATATACAGTCAGAACAGATGGCAAGAAAAAACAAGGAAAAACGTGTCAAGAAAAAGATATGTGTCTCCCCTCAGTTTTCCACTGTATTCTTAAAATGTTTGCCATAACATCAAAATTAAGGACTGAGATACTTGATTAAGTTACAGCATGTCAGCTGACCAATTGTAAGATAATGTACACGCTTTTTGCCCATAGCACTGAAGGAAATTTAAAGTGATCTATTTTACTTCCCAGTCCATTACTGCAGTTAACTGAGAATTTGCCATAAATCAGACTTGCATGCAAACTCTAACCCAGCTTGATGTCCTTAGTCAGTCATAAAGTGATGTATGTGGTACTCTATACATGGCACAGTATTATAGCCCTTGCTTTTGAGGAGCTTCTGGGCGAAAGCAGTCAACCAAGTGAGGTAAACAGGCAGGAGGCCCAAAGTCATGATAGAAGAGTGGCTCCAGATGGTTTGATAAGCATTGGTCAAAAGAGACCAAAGCTGGGTGCTGCTGTTCTAGACATTGCAGTAAAAGAAAGTTTGAATGAAAGTTTTGAAGGAAAATGATAGGATTTTTTTTTTTGCATAAATTAAAAAATTCACAGGCACACTGCTCTTTGAGAAAGAACAGCAGCCAGTATTATACAGATGATATTTTATATGATACAACCTAAGCTGTTGTGTGCATGTCACTGTATTCTTTAGCCCTATTATGTACAGGAAAAGTAGCAGAGTGCTGCTGGCCCTGTGTGGGGTTTATTGGAATGCAATTATTCAGTTTTACAGAGGGAAACACAGTTTTACAGTGTTCTTTCTCTAAGAAGCAATCTTCATAGAAATATTACTTAGTAAGGTTATGAAGTGCAATGTAAATCTGTCATACTTTTTCAGATTTCCACTAACTGTGGTGCTACAGCAGCAGTTCATTCCTGTAAACAGTATTGTCCATTTAATAATCTCAGTAGTTATGATCTTCAAAAATCCCTCAGGCTATCTGAAAAACAAGTAGAAAATAATTCCATCTGTAGTGTTGAACAAAAGGGGCTTGAACAGGGGTAATTAAAAACCTTTGTATAAAGTAGAATCATCATCAAGTGCAGAAAGAGCATTTGTCACAAAGGAAAAATTTGTAAGTGCTGAACTTTCGGTATGTATCACTCATTGTTTCTTACCAGTACTGTAGTCCCTTATACACTGATGAGCAAATAATGAAATTTTATTTGTTATTTGATTATCAGGAATTCCATTGTATATCTCAGTCATCATAAAAAAGTATTTTTAAGTATCCACCGTGTCTTCATGTTCAAGAGAAGGCAAGAGAGTTTTAATTTGACACTGTTTAACCCAGATGAAAATTCCCAAGTATTTCAAAAGAGTAGAAGCCAGATCATGTCTTGTGCGATATGTGGCATCAGAAGAGAAACAGGATATTCAGATCATGACTTGCTGAGACAAACTAGGGGAGTGCATACTGCAGAAATTAGCAGTGAATAAAATGTGTAGGTTGTAAAATTTTTTTGAGGTGTCCCTCCATAGTACTAGTTTGACCTGGAAGCATGTGTAGCTGACAGTGAATTTTATTTTTTCGACAGAGTAGCACAGTGATTTTATTTTGATTTTAAGAAAATAAAGCTCAATTTTACATTGAGACAGAATTCTCAGTTGAGTGAGGTTTTTAGCTCAACTTTGACGTGTCAAGCATTAACAGTTCCACAATCAGTTGTGGTTGCATTCATGGAATGCCACACTATTAATTTCATATGATTTATCCAATTTACCTGTAACATCTAGAGTTATGGTCCTGTCCTAAAAAAACTTGCAATTCTATTTTGTTTCATCAGAACATGTTGACAACTTTGAGAAAAGATTTGTTCTGGGGGAAGGAAAACTCTTTTATTTATTTTTTTTTGACAAATACTTTGTGGACATACTTTCAAGCATTTACACTTCATACTATTATGGTTGAAGATGGAATTTTATGCAGGGGATTCCCACTGTCCTCTTTTATCAGTGGAAAGCATTAAATATTTGTAAGCCTGTCGCTTTTTAAAACAAGCTGCTGATTCAAAGCTAATTTCTGAACCTGCTCTAGGTTCAGATTCCCCATTAACTCTGATACACAGATTGCTCTTTCATTTGACTCTGCTTGAATTAATTGTACAGCGCTGGTGAGTGCTACTTTCAGCCTTGTTAGAGATCTCCATAACTGTTTTTGTCTATTGTAGCCCTTATAAAATAACTCAACAGGCCAACCAAAACCTGCTTTCAAAGTCCTTTCCCAAACCTACATTTTTTCTCAGGTCTTTATGAAATAATTAAACCCAGTTATATGTAGAACTGCTGAGGGACAAAAAGTCTATTTTGCCAGGCTTATATGAGAAATAGATGTGCACAATGTGTATAAATAATGATGATAATTCAGTGTTATGATATTGTGTGCTGGTTTTGGCTAGGGTAAAGTTAATCTTCCTTATAGTAACAAATATGGGACTGTGTTTTGGATTTGTGCTGGGAGCAGTGCTGAGTAACTCAGGGATGTTTTCGTTACTACTGAGCAGTGTTTACACAGAGCCAAGGCCTTTTTGCCTCTCACTCCACCAGTGAGCAGGATGGGGGTGCACAAGGAGCTGAGAGGGCGTACAGCCAGGACAGTTGACCCCAACTGATCCAGGGTATATCCCAAACCATATGGTGTCATGGTCAGCATATAAATCTGGAGAAGAAGAAGGAAGGGGGATGCTGGGAGCGATGGCACTTGTCTTCCCAAGCAACAGTTACGCATGATGGAGCCCTGCTTTCCTGGAGATGCCTGAACACCTGCCTGCCCATGGCAACTGGTGAATGCATTCCTTGATTTGCTTGCATGCACAGCTTTTGCATTACCTATTAAACTGCCTTTATCTCAACCCACGAGTTTTCTCAAGTCTACCCTTCTGATTCTTTCCCCTGTCCCATTCAGGGGGAATGAGTGAGCAGCTGGGTGATGGTTATTGCCAGCTGGGGTCAAACCACAACATACTCTAACTTCAAAGAAACTTAAAATAGTTTTAGATGAAAAAATACCTAGATTCTGCTTCGATTTTGAACTGAGTGAATGTAATAATGTCTGTTTTACAGTAACAGAATTTGTGTCATCTTCTCAGTTATTAAATATTGTATTCCAGCTAGTAGGATTTTGATGCTTCTTCAGGACAGAACCAGCAACTTCTTTAGTGCCATTTGATAAGCAGAAACCCAAGCAGGCTATAAGATACGGTGCCATGAACTCTTTTACAGTTTTCAGTGCTTCCTCTAAAAATACATAAAGAATTTCACAGCTCTGGGCATCTGTGTTCTTATGTACTTCCAGCATCCCACTAAGATTTCCAGTGCAAGTTAGAATCATGAGTCTGAATGGTGTAGCTGAAATGGCATTTGATATGTTTATTTTTAAGTGCAGTAATTTGGTTCACTTCTGCAAGTTTTTTGCAAGTTTTCTTCTGCAAGTCTGCAAGTTTCATTCCTTAATTTAATTCCTCTCCCACATAAACCACACAATGTCTTTAGAGAATAATTTTTCCGTCAGCTTTGAACAGAACTACTACAGAACAACATTAAACTGTAGTTCTCTTTTTATTTTAATAAATTGCAAGAAATGAAGGTATAATTCCTTCATGCTTCAGCTTTTTTCTTTTTCATCCAATTTATACCAATTGCAAATTTATATTATTATCTTTATGTCACTTAAGACTGAATTCATGTTAGTGCAATGTTGTAGTCAACTGGTTTTGTATTGTTTTAAAAACATCTCAGCAAAGACTGAGATTGTCTTATTTCCCTTCTTTTTTTGAAAAAACGTGGTTTTCCTTTTAATTTTGCCTTCTTATTTGATCTCCCTGTACATTTAGCTTTGGAAAAGTTCACTGCTAACATTGTGAGGTTCAACAGTGCCAGTGCATGCATGAGTGCCATTATCCGAAGTTCTGATGAATGCATGCAGTTTGACTATATATTGATTTACATGACTCAGGATAGTGTGTTTCACTGGGACTGAGTTACAGGGAAGGAGAAAACGGCACTGCGGTTCCTGAGGTGCGCGATCACAGAATAGCTGTCAAATGTTCTTTTTGTTGAGTCTGAAGAGTCACTGATTCATTTTGTGATTGATGGACCTAGGAGTAATAAAATTAGGGAGTTAAAATACATTAAGAATTCCTTTAATGGGAAACACGAAATTATTTACCATGATGGTATGACCTAGCACATCTGGTAGGTGCAGAGAAGCTTTCCAACAACCTGCAAGAAGCTTTTTTCTACCAGTTACCAATACAGAATTTCTACCACCTGATGCATACTACTTAATTTGATCTGGAAGACTGAATGTTTTAATTATTATACTTAAAACATAACGAGATAAATAAACTGCTATCATATATATAGCTTATAGCTTGAGACATGTTACCAAAGCACTGCCTTATTTTATCTGGCATAAATTTGTCATTGACTCTGCTTTCTTATACTATTTGTAGTATCAGATGCAGTTAATATACCTTCCATCACCACTAGATTTCTCCACATTTGTTCACTTCTGTGATAAAAAACATGAACTGCAGAAGAGCACAAAGAACAAGAAATAATTTTAATTAAAATTAATGTAAATTTAAAAGTTAGAAAGCTTCTTAACCACTTTCATCCAGGAAGCAGAAATAAATTAGACTAAAGTTCTGTTCACAAATGAGTATGTAGTATGGTCGATAAATCCCTGTTCTAGCTGTTCTCAACACTGTCATAAGGGATTGGGGGTTTTGAGTGTTAAATGTATATTATAAAACAAGACAGAAGAGGTTATGTAAGTCAAGTAACTGAAATGCTGTTAGCTGTAAAATTCTTGGCACAGAAACTCCCAAGAATTTCAGAGTCAAAGGGGCTATGGCAACAAGGTCTGAACAAACATTTGAGCTGGAAATTCACAGATTTAGGAAGGCTAGTAAATAAGTTGAAGGCCAAGGAGTTATCATACCAGCTGCATAAAAATTGCAGATGGGCTGCTTAATGTCTCAAATTTTTGATGACTACATCAGACCCTAGAGTATACACATATCCACATACCTTCTTTCTGTGCATTGTTTTCCAGCATGTAAAATATTTTCATATTTTCACTCAGATTGGCCAATGAGGAAAGGTGTTCTAAAAGAAAATGAAAACCCTCAAAGTAACCGCACAGCTTTATACTCAAGAGTTTAATCAAACTCAATTTAACGAGTTTATGCCAAAGATTGAAGTAATTGGGAAGAATGCATTACAGCTCAAACTTGAAATAAAAAGAAAAAATAAATTATTGGAGGCTGCATCTTACTTTTACTGAGAGCAACAAAGGAAAAGAAAAACCAAAATTAAAGGATTCTATGAAAAAACAATGAGCGTGTGTCTGCGTGCGTTAGTCTCTGCTTGTGTACATCCTTTGAGACAACCTGCCTCCTGGCACAAAAGCATAGCTGCATTTGTGGCAGGGATGCGAGAAAATATTTTCCATTTAAAAATTCATCAGCAGAAAGTAATAGAACATTATATAATAAGACGATTTTTAGAACCTATTAGTGAATATTTGCTTTTTATACTGTCAGGTTTGTTTGCTGAAAATTTATCAGAAATGTGTAGTTCATATTAATTTTCTTCTTTAGTGGTCACAACTATTTTCCCCATTCTTTATATTACACATCATTGAGGGTGAGTAATTCACTTGCAAATATGTTCTTAGCAATGAGTTTTTTTGAAAATTGAGATATCTCAGATTAATATTCTGCAATTTTGGATGATGATCTCAGTATTTTCAGAACCTTTCATTTCTTGTCTTTCACAGCACAACTGTGTTGTTATCTCTGTTCTGGTGAAATAAGAAGAAAACTAAAGAACATGTAGATTAAGAGCAAAAGCTGAGAAACAGGCTTCTTCCCATGGGCTCTTTGCCTCAAAACCACTTTTCTAGCTGACTTACCCAACATTCACTTGCATATCTAAGGGTGGGGCTTTGCGACGCTCCATGTGTCATTCTGTTTGTTTTCACATTATCGCACAAGAAAAAGGCCTATGTTGGCAAATTTTACGTCAATCACAAATTTTACGTCAATCACAGTGGCTAGGCAGGAGATGGTGCAAAACGTGACTAGTGAGGAGGCTGGCATTGCTCACAAACTTTTATGGCCATGTGGGGTCTTCTGGGAAAATAAATGTAACGGCAGGTGTGCTGTTGCAAACACTTAAAAACTGATAAAGCTAGTTGCATGGGTGACCAGAGGTACGTGAGTAGTGGTTTTGTCTCTGTATGTGTTTGGCTGTGTTGCAGGTTATGGGGTAATTAGATTATGGTACTGTTCAGGTAAGCTGGGTTCTAGATGCCCTAGAAGAAACTGGTAGCAGATGCCTATTAGAAATGCTGCTCCTTGTTGCAGGCGACGGCGCGGGGAATCAAGCGATGACTCAATATGAGCGATAAGCAAGTTCCACTTTATTGCCAGTCGGTGCAGCTTATATACCTTATTCCACTAATTTATGCACACCCGTCATC
>WYDI02000930.1:0-22258 GCA_009867235.2 Psittacus erithacus
ACTGGCAATAAAGTGGAACTTGCTTATCACTCATATTGAGTCGTCGCTTGATTCCCCGCGCCGTCGCCTGCAACAGCTGAGAGACGTTGTGAATGCTCAGTCCCTGGCGGTATTCAAGACCAGGCTGAACAGAGCCTTGGGTGACATGGTTCAGTGTGAGGTGTCCCTGCCCATGGCAGGGAGATTGGAACTGGATGATCTTAAGGTCCTTTCTAACTCTAACTATTCTATGATTCTATGATTCCAATGAGCATCACTACCCACATCCCAGTTTTGAAACCAAGGCATTTTTGTGTTGGAGAATCCTATGCTGGTCTTCATTGATAAGAAATCTTTATGAACATGTCTCAAACCACTTACCATCTTACAAAGCATACCTCATGTCTCAGATGGCACCCACCAACTCTCGCGGACCACTTAATTTTAGCGTGCTACAGCAGTAACATTTGGTTTACTATTTATCAGTTTAATATTAGTATGAAAACAGCTGAATAAGGTCCTTTACTTATTTATTGAAAACTTTTCTAACTAGGGAAAACCAGTGAAACTAAAGAATAGCATTTTGTCCTACCTTCTTATATGTCAGCAACACCAAGAAGTTTCTCAGCAGTATGTGATCACAGACCGTATACAAGTCACAATTGTCCAAGGAAAATGGAGTGTCAGATGTATGATTTTCAATTTAGTGTCTCTTGTCAGCCTGTGTCATACAATGCTCCCATCATCTCAGGATGATGTTATTAAGTTGTGGGGCACCTCAGCTCTCTGCTTCTCACTAGATCTGTGTGCGCATGAAAACTGTTAGGTTCACCAATCTTGAAAATGAAATCCAAAGTACTATGTTCAGCGAGGGAAATGGCAAAATATATTGCTGAATGAAATCTTGCCTAATCTGTGACTCAGAGGAGCAGAGTTATTTTTTCACTTTGCAACCATTTGATGACTTGTCCATCAAGACTTTGAGAGTGCCACCAATGCCATCTTAGGCCTGATTATGATCAGGTAATGCTTCCTGTACTGGTGAATCTGGATCCTCTGTACAGCCCTGACCTACTGCTGCTCACTGGATGCCTGTGTGCCACAAACTACCTGTACCAGCAGCAATGAGGTTTTATGATTTGGATGTGTCTACAGAAAACCTAAACATCCTATTATCACCATGAAATTACAGAAGATACTGTGTGTGCTATGGTGACAGACCTGCTGGAACCATGAATTTATCCCAACTGCTTGAGAGTCATGAAGATCTTTTCGCATTGAAAATGAAAAAACTAAGTCTGTTTTGATTTGCTTTGTGACATACCAGACTTTTTGCCATTAGAGGATTTTTTCTGTCTCTGTGTTTTTAAGTTCACATTTAAACACTTGCACATTTGTGGAACTTTACAGAAATTACCTATATGGAATTCTGCAGTAGGCTTCATTCTGTTTAAACATATATACGTTATATATATATTTTTTTAAATGAGGATTATTAACAGCTTTTTTTGCAGTACTTTGACAAATATTTTCTACCTTTGTCCTTTTCTTCTTCCTACATGCCATATTTTACAGTCTTGAAAGATGAAGGAGACCAGTGTAATACAAGACATGGCAGAAATGCAAAGCCACAAGCAACCTCTTTCTTCCTGTTATTTAAAGGAACTGTACTATATTCTATCTGTCTTTCAGGATGAAACGCAAATTCACTGGAAGGCAATAAAATTCCATTGACTAAATTGGTTTCAGAGCAGACATTGATTTAAAAGCAGAGTAAAAGGTAGCACTTTTGTGACATGTCAAAATAGTCACTTGATATTGTTGAGAAATGCACACAGTCAAAAGAATCAAAAAAACCCCACAGATGCTGCTTTTAGTAGTTTCTTTTACTATGACTAACCCAGAAAGTACAGTATGAGCAAATATGCAGTGAAAAAACCTAGCATGCCAGCTACAGATTGGGAGCAGATGACTGAAACTTTTTCCTCATTAATTAGTTGGTTAACCTTTATTTTAGTGGCATATTACATTTTATTTTTAATTACTTACAATAATAAAATGGCCACACGAGTTTACTATACCCATTACCGACAAATATAAGACCCCAAAGCCTTAGGAGCTGATACTTTAAGAATGAGAAACCTAAAAATTAAGCCAAAACCAAGACACAGCATAAGTTGGTGTTAGATCACTGCTTGTGATATTGCCTCTTTTAAATTTTACAGTTACAGAAAAAATATACGCATTAACACAGTTTCAAAAAAAACCCGGGTTATTTACTAGGCACGTGTTTAAGCATACACCTACCTTCATTCAACCTAAAAGTCTTGTTGCATTCATGTTTAGAGCTAGAAAATGCGTATATGCAAATTGGCTGGTCTCTTACAGGAGTCTTACAGGAGCCCCAAGTAGATCTTCAAGGGAGATCACAGCACAAAGCTTTCTGAGACTGACATGTCATGATTGCCTTAAACTGATCAAAATCTATTTCCACTGGAAGGGTCATCTCAGACTTTCCCCTGTCATGCCGTCCAGGTGCCTGTCCTGTGTAGATACAGGAACTCACAGAGCCACACCAAGAGTGTATTGGGTTTGCATGGCAAGGTTTTGCTAGCAGGGAACCTACAGGGGTGGCTTCTGTGAGAAGCTGCCAGAAGCTTCCCCTGAGTCCAACAGAGCCAGTGCCAGGCAGCTCCAAGATGGACCCACAGCTGGCCAAAGCTGAGTCCACCAGTGATAGTGGTAGCTCCTCTGGGATAACATAGTTAAGAAGGGGGAAATAACTGTACGACAAAAACTGCAGCTGTAGAAATGAGTGACAAAACATGAAGGAAACAGCCCTATAAATACCAAGGTGAGTGAAGAAGGAGGGAAGGCAGTGTTACAGGCACCTGAGCCGCAGCCTATAGTGCAGACCATGCTGAGGGAGATTGTTCCTTTGCAGCCCATGAAAGTCCATGGGGGAGCAGATATCCGCCTGCAGCCCATGGAGGTCCTTGCAGAGGACTGCAAGGTTTCCTCTTGCCAAATGCAAATGGTAAAGCGATTACTCAGCATCTGGTTGTTCCATGTCTGATGGTCTGGTTCACAAAGCAATTATCTTCTGGAAGCCACATATGTTTACCAATGCATACAGCATCTCTAGTCCCTTGAAAATAATCCCCATATGGATTTGATCAGACCTATGGTATTGTATGCAACAATCATTTTATTAGCAGAGCTTTTCTTAGGCTACATCAATACCAGTAAATAAAACAGGGCCAAGGCACAGATGTTGGCAATAGTCCATAATTCTGTTTTAACTGTTAGCAGAACCTCTCATGTGGGTTTGGCCCATGCCAGCTAGTACTGCCCAGATGACACCCAGGCACAGCCTGGGAGATATTGGATGCCAAGGATTGTTTCCAGTAGGCAATTTGGACATGGGCATCATGTTTTGAGGATAAAGGGAATGAACCTGAGCATATGGGGATGATCCGCAAGGCACAATCCCTAGTCAGATCAGTTTAGTTCCACAGAGGTTGCTTTCCAATCCAGCTCCTAATGGCTGAGTTTTGCAAGTGGGAGACTGGCACTGCCTCTTCCAGTAACAGAGAAAATACTGCCTTGCTGGGGAATGCAGCACAGCAACATCTGAGATTGGTTTGGCTGCATCTGGATCCAGCAGTTACAAATCAAGTCCAGAAACAGATGGGGTACTTCTGGGTATGATCATCTGGAAAGGTTTGTTTGATGAGAGCCTTTGTACACTATGTTATCTGTGTTCGATGAGGAAATAATACACAAAGGAAAGGACTACTGAACAATATGACACAGGGCTGCTATTCTCCCTTTGCTGTTCTCAAGCCCTTTGGTTTAAGTGCTTTCTCCAGGCTTTGCACTTCTATCCAGTAGCAAACACATTTCCCTGTGAAATGTGATTTCTCATTTCCAGCATGACCAGAACAAGCATGTCACCTGCATTCCTCAGCATTTGGGAAAACAAGTGAGCTGCTGGCAAAGAGTTCAGAGCCCTTCCTGCAAAAAAAGCTAGCACAAACCGGTTACAACCAGGCACCAAACCCACGGCCAGCAGCAGCCCAGACTCGGGCTTAACAGTTGACTTAAGCTCAGTTGGCAAGGAAAGATAAATCCATTAACTGTGTCCAAGGTGATGCACATTTTGGTAGGAACTCAGAAAATACTTATTCTCTCACTAAAAGATGCCACATCAGCAAAGTGATCTCTTCCCCCTGATAAGCTTGGCAAAGTCTTGGGTCTGTCCATGTTTCCTTTTAGGTTGATTCACCGTTCAGAGCGGTTTGTTGCCGCTCCATAGGTGGCACTGTCAGCTCAACAGTCGGTCTCTGCTCTCCTCACATATTTTTTCTCTATGTGCAAAAAACACACCACAGCCATTCCAGTGGGAAGCTCTTGAGACACACCAGTAGTTGTGTGCCTGTTATTTATTTATATGACTTTCCATGGAAAGCGGCAAAAAATCCTGTACCATGCAAACCTGAGCAAACTGTGCCCTTGATCTCATAACAACTTCACATGTTCTTCTAACAAGAGCACATCTATTCCAGCTCTTACCTTCTCACAAAATCATGAGAAACTGTGGCAAGGAAGGACTCAGAGGGCAGTCTGGACCATCTCCTGCTCCACAGCAGAGTATCCTGTCTGTACGCTCCCATCCCTGCCAGATGTTTTCCTGTACTGTCCACAATGGTTTCCAACAATGGAGATTTTCATTCCTCCTGTTCCAGTGACAGCCTGTTTTTACTATAAGAAAGGTTTTCCCAGTTTTTTCCAGTTTAATCCAACATTTCTTGACCATCCATCCTGGACATGGGAAACTGATAATTTTCTCCCTCTGTGATATTCTTGCTTTTTGTAAGACTTGTGTCTTCTATGCCCTGTTTTTTGCTTGTTAATTTTCTCCATTTATTTCATCCTTTTTTCTTAGCTCGTGTTTTCTAGACCTCTGCCTGTTCTGATTGCTCTTTTCTTTTAAAGTGGTCCATAGCTTTCTCTAGGCACCTTGTCCAAAGCTGAAGACACTACTCCAGATAATTTTATCACCATGGAAAGTGCAAAAGGATCATTTCATATTTCCAACAGGCTGTTATCCCTTCTGCTTATGCATCTCAGCAAGGTGCTCACTTGGTTTACAGTAATATGACATCATTACATGTATTCACTTTATTCTGCCCCCCTTTTTGCCCTGAGGGCTTTATTTAATAAATTGCTATCTAGTAGGTCACTGCCTCTTTTGTATTTGTTCAGTTCATTCCCCCTGCCTAAGCTCACTGTTCTTTACTTCAGCCTGTTGACTTTCCTCCTGGTTTGGAGACTATTCCTCCAGTTTTTCATGATTAGTTTGAGTTCTGACCTGGTCCTTAATTTCCTTTACCAACTCCAGACCTTATGCAGTTTTAACAGCTTGTATTTAATTCTATCAATCAAAACTGTTACAAAAATACTGAGTAGCCCTAGCATCTGGAAAGGTATCAATGTGCTTGTTCTCAGGAAAATAAAGGTAGAAAACTACACTACTGTTTGGGTGCTGTTTCTTTCCCTGCTTTGTAATTGCTTGTTTCTTCCTGGTCTATCTGTAGTGTTTTATAGAACAGTTTTATAAAGCTGAGTAAAATGAAGTAGTCTCTATTTAGAACACATCCAGATTCTTAGTTCAATGATCTGTTAAGTGAATGCACACACTATAAAAGTTAGATCAAAGAGTAGCAAAAGCTTCTCACTCCCTGATTTTTACTAGCCTCTCCTCTGCAGCAGATCAGTGCATTGCTTATTTGTAAAACATAATTATCATGTAAGAGAAGTTCATTATAAGCTGTAATTTGTTTGCTATGGTTTTACAGCATGTAGAATGAGAGAAAAGGATGAAATAAAGTAGCAAAAAAAAAGAAGTGCTACAAAGCTAAAGAGTTTCTTGCAAATGAGGGTGCCTTCAGATTTCTGTTTGATCAGCAATTATCCTGAACAAGAGAAAGGCTAGACAAAGAAAATAAATTTCTCTTGATTTAGGAAATTATGATGAATTTGGGACTCCTTTATGAATGAGAAAAGACTTTGATTATTACAGATTGCTCTTATCAAAGAAAGAAAATGTCTGGTAAGTTGCCTTTGAGAATAAATTTGCAAGAGGCATATTCATGGTCTAACTGGGTAAAACAGCTACCAGCTTAAGCATGGAACTGGAAAATTAAAAACACACAGTCACCTACTAAAATAAGTAATATCCATTAATAGGCAGAAAACAGTGACCAAAAGAGTTTAAAAGAATAAAGCAAATTTTTCCACAGCTGAAATTATTATGCTATATTTTGAGCTGCAGCCACATCAAGCTCCACTAGAAGCATGGGAGCCCCTGATTAAATAACTACGTCTTCCAGGAACTGTATTTCAACAAAATCACGTTTGAAAATAAGGATTTCATGTTCAGTACTGGACAGCATTAAGATCTACAGATGGTCCTGATTAGCATAAATTGCCCGAGGAATCCACCCTAAGCACCAATAAATGCCTGTTCACTAGATTCCTTTTTTGTGACTTTTGTTCAGGGCTGATCAAGAATTTTATGCTGACTCAGAGCCATCGCTTCATAGAAGTAATAAGACATCCGCTGTTGTTTTTAGTTGTAATCCTGTGAATAATTTGTCATTGCAGAATGTCTACACAAGTTATACAAGTAGAAGGTACTGCTCTTTTCTCAGACTGGATGCCCCTTGGTGTGCAGTGCAAGAATAAGTCTCTGCAATGGGACAAACCCCTGAATATCTTTCTAAGAATACTGCATTACTAAAGAGAAACGTTTGGAGGTGCTGTAAGAGATGAAGCTCGGGTGCACCTCAGCTCTAAATATCCCGCTGTTTTATGCAAGAGTGGGGACGTCCCTGCTGGCTTTCTGCACAATGGCTCAATCCCCATGTTGTCAATGGCGCACTCTGCCACACAGCTTCCTTCTTACATAGGAATTCCCTGAATTCCTCCACAAGGTCTTCTTACTGTCTTCACAATCAAATTCGCTTTCAACACCCAGGCTTGCCAAGCTGTGTAAGCAAGCCTTGTTTGCACACATTAAAGACATCTGCCAGTTCAAGTACCAGGCACTTTTTGTTTATAACTGGAGATCTTACCCAAGAGAGATGAGAAATCTGAGCAACCCTTCAACTCTGAAAAAGAACAGTCAGTCCTGTCAGACACTTCTTATTTTCAGCTTTTTAGATTATGCTTTTTTAAGTTTAGAACTTCCAGTTTTTGAGCAAGGAAGACAGATGCGAACACTTTGACTTTATTTTTGCTTTTAAATGCTTTTGCCTTAATCGCTTTGCTTCTATTGCTGAAACTAAACTCTTTTTATAAAGGGTGTACTAGGTCATTGCCATAAACCCACAGGAACTAAAACCCAGTTGCCTTGTTGGTGACGATGGTGGATACCCTCCTTTAAGCCCCAGTTTTGCCTGGGCAAGGATTAGGGAGAGCATCGTAAGAAGTATGTTAGCACAAGACATGACAGTTCAGACAAAAAAAAAGGAAGAAAGAAAGATGACAAAGATGCAGTTAATCCTACCAATGACGCCAAGTCATTCTACAAATCAAGTTCCAAATTTTGTTTCCAAACTCAGCAGCTATTCTCTGCGGGCAATCAAATTCCTTTGTTAGCTTGTCATCTCTCTAGCACTCACCAAATGGGATTTCTAAGCACATTGCATTACAATCTCTTCCATCATTGCTCATAATCTCTCAGCGTAAGCAAAGGCATTTCATTCTTATGTTCACAGACAATGGCAATTTTCCTTTATCCTTTAAATCTTGGCTTAAACAACACAAGACTGCAAGTCAAAGCCTCAAGTACCAGCTGCATTTGTGCAGGCAGAATATCATACTTCTGCCTGAGAGATGTTATAAACAGAACTTTGATAAATAGAGGTGCATGATAAATAAATATGATATGTAAAGCTGTCAGGGGTTTGATATAAATTAAAGTTTGATTAGTAGGAAATTTGATAACCAAGGTAGTGCAACAAGTGAAAGTCATTAGAATCTTCTTTGTTCTTCTGGATAAGCTTATTTATATAGTGAAATACAGTATTTGATATGTTTCTTATCAGCTGGTTGGCAATTAGTTTTAAATTTAAAGTTACCATCAAGTGTTTGTTATTTGTCAATCTGGAAGAAAGGAAATTGTTGGAAAAGTGACTGCTAGGAGATGACAGCAACCTTGTGTTCACTTTCAGCCAGAGCTCTAAATTAAAGCAATTATTTCAAAATGACTAATGCAGACAAGTTTTCATACTGTACATTTGGATGGAGAATAATACTATCTATATACACAGTCAGGAATAAAAATGCAGTTTTACCCTGGCATTTTCATATACATGACAATAAAGAAACGTTTGAATGTTTACTCTATTCCTTTACAATCTGTTCAAAGTTCAGAGAAAGGCGTATATGCTGTAGCATTGCCTCTTCCACATCTAGTTTGCTACAGTTTTCAAGTAAATTCCTACAGCTGACTACAAGCTGTTCTATCAGATGCCTTTGCAGGGTCAACATATAGTATTGTGCTATATTTATTGCTAGCTGGTAAAAATTGGGTATCATTTAAAACTTTCATCACAACTGCAATTTAGCAAGATATTCTATTAAAGTTCATGTCTTTGGGGATTCAAACATTGACGTCTTATAGATAATTCTATAACTATTTGACTTTAAAAAGTTCATTTTCCTATGCAATGCTCAGTGTTCATTTTCTTTAAATTGATGCAATTATTTAAAAATGATTTTAAGATTATTGGGTAGGACTTTCGAGAAGGAGAATGATGGGAAAATAGGGAATGAGCATGTTAAAGTGGAAATTGAAAATGTACAGCTTTACCCAGTGCAGAGGAACATATTGTGGGAGATATGCCATTGGCCATGGGTTATTATGATTTCATTGCCAGTTCATTATTCAGTTCTCACATTCACAGCACCAAGAATTTTTTGCTGGGAGTAGCACTATCCTTGGCTCAACTCAGAGCTTCTGTACAGCAAGATGATGACATTACAGTCAATCTACTGAAAACCATTGTATGTAAAGCAAATGTTCAATTAGCTCAGTGCTTTAAAAGGTAGGTTTGACCACTTGACCGTATTATAACTCAAAACTCTTCAACATCAGACTAAAAGAGAACTTAAATATGGCTAATGTCCCCCAAAAAAACCCAAGAAATACCTCAAAATATTTTAAAAATGTACATACCTGAGCAGATTTGTCACCTTACAAATGTTTTTACCTTTGGGGTTTTTTTAACTGAACCAAGCTATGACCAGTTTAAATATCACTGCAATTAAGATGGTATAATCTTGTTCTTCCCTCTGAAAGGCATTTTTCTGTCATTATCAATCCTTGAAACACAGTACAAAATAAACATAGTACAAGCTATGTCAAAGCAAGATGTATGTTAGAAGGTATTTGTGGGGTTTGGATCTATATATTAAGCAGCTGAGTTTTCTAGGAGGATGCAAAATCTGAAGCTTTGCATTTGCAAGCTCAAGTCCTTGCTTTTTAATTCAAAGTGACTTTGTTCACCAAAAAAACCCCAAGGGCAAACTGAATTGTCTATGTGCAGTGTTGCTACTCTTGTTACAGGAAATAAAGTAACACTTCACTCTTTTGTACTATGTCAATACTTCCCAGGTTATTTTCTCTGCAAATAGCCTGAGTTATTCCCATTCCCCACTACTTCGGATCTAAACTAGTGTACTTTGATGTTATGGAAAAATCTCTCCCTAAGTCTTCCTGAACTCTTATGGTGCTACCTACCTATTCTCTACCCATCTCTACTGCCACTAATCCTTGGTTTATGCTTTAGGAAATGCTAGATTTCTGATTTGCAAAGCATCTGTCCTAAATGTGAAGTACTTTAGTAGACTGAAACATGCTTTGAGATCAAAACTACACCCAAACTATCTAATGCCTTTGAAGAAATAACTGAACAAGACAAGGTTAATCTAGAGACACAGACACCTTTTAGATACAATTAACCCGTTTTCAAAAAACCTGCATAAGTCCACCGACACGTCTATGTGTTCAGAACTACATAAAGAAAACCAATGGAATTTTGACACTCCAACATATTTTGCTTGAATTTTGCAGCATTTCAAAACATAAGTTCAGAAGAGAAAAGATAGTTTCTTCCTGTGTCTATCTAAGAACTACAAAAGAGAACAGAGTGATAATTTAATTTGTTACTTTTGGATCTCTTCAGAACTTAGAAATGGACCTGTACTTAGGTAGCTCAAATACACTGTGCCATCACTTATATTTCATTTTCCAAATCAAAGTTTCACTATGCTCACAAGCTCAGTTGCATTCCGGAGATGGAGCTAAGCTATATGCAAAATATGCATACTTGTATTACCATCTCCAAGCTTGTATCATTCATCATCCTTAAACTGATATAATTTTCTAATTAGAGTAGTGAATGGAGCATTGTACTGGGCTTTATAAGACATTAATTATGTTCTTAACTCTGCAGTGGACCTGTGGGGCAAATTGTTTCAGTTCTCTGTGAATTAGTTCCCTTAGCTGTATTGGAAGGTAATGATCTGTTTTGATGAGCTTTAGATAATGGTGTTTTAAAGTAGTCATCTTTCTTCTGCATGCCAGACCAAGACTCAATGTAGAACAGCTTTTCCCAGATAGATGTAACTGGAGAAGCAGAGATACAGCCTCATGGTCTAAATTTTAAATAGAGAGCAATACAAATTTCTTAAAACACAGTCCTACAACCCTTATGTGAATTGCCTATTAATAACAGCTTCAGATGCCTATTTTCTCATATTAGTTCATTTGCTGACATAAGCTATTCCCCCTCTATGTGCTCTTGTCAAGAACTAATGAAAAGAGTGCTATTCCATTGACAGGTGCCATCATTTGATGTCTGACATGGATCTGGCCTCTTAACCTGCAAATCTGCCCCTAAGACAACTTAGCTCACCAGAGAAAGGGGATACAGCATGCTAAGGACACAACTTACAAATTAGCTGACCACTAGCTAAGTCCAGATTCCAACAAAGTGCAGCTCTACCACCATGGTCCTGCACTGAGCTCACCGGCTCAGTAGCCTGTGAGCCACACCACACTGGGGCTATGAACCCCTCGAGAGACCCACTCTAGTGCCTCTGCACAGCATTGCCCTGCACAGTGTGGAAGTGCCCAGATTTGTTTCAGAGTCCCTTGAGTTATAAACCACCACGTGGCATTAAAAAAGCCTATGTCAGCTATTTGAAAATGTCTCTCCAGTGTTGTGGCACCATCTAAATTACCAATATGAAGGCACACAGCAATCACTGACGAATCCTATGTGCTTCCACTTCTCATGACAGTCCTGAAAGAAGTCTGCTGAAGACCCTAGAGGGACTCCCATGAAAGATCTCAGATTTGGTGAACAAAATGCACTTTTAATTCCTTCATGTTTATCTTCTAAGCAATTCCTTAGCCATTATAAACATTGATCACCTAATCCATATTTAGAAGGCTTTATAAAGTAATCCAACATGTGAAACCATGTTAAAGCTTTCCTGAGGATCCACTACAAAATGTCTACCAGGTTTCCCTCTATGTAAGTCAATCATTATTCCATTTTAAAATGTAGTCAGGATTCTTTGTCATAATTTCTTCTTCCCAAACCCGTGCTGACTCATTCTTCTTACATTGTCATTCTCCAAATACACCTTTAAACTCTCTGAGAACATTATCACAAAAATGTCTTACTACTGTTGTTGGACTTAATGAATTTAATTTTCATCATCTTTCCCAGACTCTTCTCTCTATGTGACATAAATTAGGCATTACTTTTGTGTCTCAAGTGCACTGGCTGTTGAACTTCATACCACTGGCCACAGCTCATTGATCTAGGCTTTTCAGATATCTGATAGAGCCTTTCTACCCTCAAGCAGGTCAATACTACCCCCACCACCTTGTTTTTTTCTTCAGATCTACTGAGGGTGCCCTCAATCCCCTTGTCCAGATCTTTAATAAAGATATTGAACAGAACTGGCCCCAGTAGTGACCCATGGGGAACACCACTTGTAACTGGCTGCCAACTGTGTTCACTCCATTCATCACCACTCTTTGGGATTGGCCATCCTGCCATTTTTTTACCCAGTGAAGAGTGAACCCATCCAAGCCATGAGCAGTCATTTTCCCCAGGAGGATGCTTTGGGAAAATGATGTTAAAAGCTCTATTAAAGTCTAGGTAGACAAATTCCATGGCCTTTCCCTCATGCACTAAACAAGTCATAGATGGTTTGTCATAGAATGAAATGAGGTTCATCAAGCAGGACTTGCCCTCCATAAACCCAAGCTGACTGGGCCTGATTACCTTACTGTCCTGTTCATGCCACGTCATGGCACTCAAGATGATCTGGTCCACAACCTTCCCCAGCACTAAGGTCAGACTGACAGACCTGCAGTTCCCTGGATCCTTCTTCCAGACCCTATTGCAAATGTGCATCGCATTTGCTGACATCCAGTCAAGTGGCATCTCCCCAGTTAACCAAGACTGCTGGTAAATGATGGAAAATGGCTCCATAAGCACTTCTGTCATCTCCTTCAGTGACCTTGGGTGGGTCTTATCTGGCCCTTTAGACTTGCATATGCCTAAGTGGTGAAGCAAGTCACTGACTATTTCCTCTTGGAAAGGGGTCTTGTTGGCCTTGCCCCTGATTCTTATCCGTAAGCACTCAACCCTATCATTTTCCTCTAGACAAGAAAAACACTCCTTAATATACAGAGCAACCCAACAAACTGCCTTTCCTTCTTTGCCTAGCCCTTCTGGAGAGTTTATAGCCACGCCTTGCAGTACTCCAGTTGTGCAAGTCATCCCACCAGGTTTCCATGACTACAACTATGTCATCATAGCTTTCCTGCTGCGCAATGGCTCCATCCATGCTGTATGTGTTGATGCAGATGCACTTCAGTTGGGCTATTGATCCTGTAACTTTAATATTTAATGTTATATTACCCAAACACTTAGAGTTTTATTCTCAGTCTAAGAAACTGTGTTTTAGTGTCTCCTTAAGTTTTATTTCAATAATTACAAAATTATTGTGGGTCTTTTCTCATTTTCCATTACATAGACAAAAGAAGAATTCTTCAAATATATTGTTCTGTAGCTGCAGAAAAATAATCAGCATAGCATATGCAGCTAAGGCACAGATCAGAAATCCCAGTGCTATTGATGATGTGGACTATGTGTCCGACTGGTCACAGCAAAATATCCCTCTTATTGCCTGTTTCATTTTGTCTCCATTTAAAAAGTAAACTGACTGGGATCGCAATGAGTATTCACACACTGAAGTCCTGTAACATTTTAAAAGTCATAGCAGCATAATACATGTGAAAACTCCTGGTGTCTTAGAAAGATGGAATTAAGTCTTAGTTCAGTACAGAGGTCACCCGTTCTTTTTGCACCAAAAGGGTAACTTCATCTAATTGCATATGGTTCAAGTTCATCTAAAACAGCTGACAAATTAACAACAGGACTTTTGAAGGGCAGCCTTCTCAATATTTATTCACATTCATTTGCACCTTAGTGCCCTCAAAGGTGTTCTGTGCAAATATTCTGAGAATATAAAACAATATTATTAATATACTGCTCTAAATATATTTTTCTATTAGCACTGTAGTTTATTCTCAGTTCTGAAGAAGTGACACTTCCACTGAGATGCATTAATAATGTCTGTCTCAGGAGGAATAAAACAGGTTTGTTGAGGAGGTGTTGGTTTTGTTTTGAGCAAATGCCTCTTCCATGCTGGTTGGCAAATCCAAAAATGTATTTGGCTATATACCTCACCATCATTTTGATGGATAACTTTGTTTTTAGAGGTATACTTTTAACATCAAAAGGCTTAATTTACATACACGGTCTTTTAGATACCCTGCGATTCTGTGATAAAATCCTGGTATGCTCTTCTGACTCCTGTGCATAACCATTGCACTTCAGTCCTTGTAGAGTTTTCTACAGGGCTCCCTGCACTCCTGAACATCTTCATGGGAGATTTATTTTACACTTACAAGTCTCTGACAAGTTTCCAAATTTATGATGGAAAAGAAAAACAAATCTCCAGTCAGAATTTCCTTCCTAAACTCAGCAAAATGCACACTCAGACGTCTCAGCCTTAGGGAATCAAGCGTGTGTAGACTCACACAAAAACGTAAACTGTCATTGTGCAGCATGGACTCTAAAGCCATTGGCTTTTAGATGGCCACACCACTACATCTGTTCAGCAGATCAAGTTCCTTAGGAATATTCAACTGCTTGGAAACTTTTCTGAGCCCTAAAGGCTACTTTGGATCACTGTGTAGAAACAACATCCAAACCCCCATCAGTCATTTACACAGGTAGTGTGATTATTTCTGAAGGATGTAGGACATTTCTTTGTCCAGTATTTACATAGCAATGCATAATTGAGTTTGGAATTATTTTCTTAGGTTTTTTTTTTTTTTTAATTTTTATTTGTAGTGAAATTTTAAGTCTGAATCAGCCAACATGCAGGAGTTGGAATGTTGCTATTTAAAAGAAAATATTATTAAAGGAGAGACAAGGAATTACATATTTTAACCACACTCTCTTTGGCTTACAAGTGTTGATATATTGACCACTAGCTAACCACTAAGAGAAAACAAACAATAAATTAGCAAATTATGTATTTTTGAGCAAAAAGCTGGACTCCGGTTTTGTTCCACCGCAGATATCTGCCACAGATTACTCTCCCATTTTGCTGCAGACTTTATAGTTATTCTTCAAATGTCCAGACTACAAATGAATCAACGGTATGCACAGTTCACTTTGCTAGCAGTAAGTAAAAGTCCCAAGGTGGCAAGTTAGCGTCATTAACAAATAAGGAATTATTTGGAAGAATATAAATTTTGGGAAAGTCTGCAGAGTGAGATGTATACAGAAAATAAATGTGGTCTCAGGCAGAAGATAACAGAAGGAAACATTTGGACAAGCACTATGATGCCAGACTTGCATGTTTATTTTTGGAGATGTTCGTGTGTCTCTCTTGCATCTGTTGACCAATTTCTGTAAAGCAAACCTGGTTTATTCCTCCTGAGGCAGAGATTACTGATGTATCTCACTTCCACACCATTACCAATAGCAGCAACCATACAACTGCAGAAACATCCAGCTAGAATCAGGATTGCATGCATCATTTTTGTAATTACAGTAACTTTAACCATGCCTCACTGTCACAGCAGGAACCTGCTTCAGAAGTGGAGGCATGTGTCTATGTATCTTTTAAAGCATCCCCTGAAGACCCTCATTGAATCCCCCCAGAAATTGGCTGAGGTTCTACCACTACACAAACAAGACATTGTTTCTCTGCTCTCTGTAGCAAAAGCCACTGTCATACACTGTTGGGATTAAGGGTAATTCTCTGAATACCTGAAAGGAAGGCTGTAGTGACGTGGGGGCTGTCTCCTTTCCCAAGGAACAAGAGGCACGACAAGAGGAAACAGCTTCAAGCTGCACCAGGGGAAGTTTAGACTGGATATTGGGAACAATTCGTTCCCCAAAAGTCAGTCAGGCATTGGAACAGGCTGCCCAGGGCAGCAGTGGAATCACTGTCCCTGGAAGTGTTCACAAACTGTGTAAACGCGGCCTTCAGTGACATGGTTTAGTGGTGGCCTTGGCAGTGCTGGGGCATGGTTGGACTTGATGATCTTGAAGGTCTTTTCCAACCTAACAGATTCTATGACTCTATGTTTTGTTCTTTTTCTCCACCACAGTTTCCGCATTCTGTTGCCTGTCTGATGCTAGTCTGGAAAGAAGCTTACTCTGAAAGACGTCCAACCTCATGGCAAATTGCAATAGGAGCAAGCTGGATATAACAGTCCTTTAGGCTCCATCCACCTTGGGCCCTGCTGCTTTGTTAAAATAGACATGCAGCCTCATCTAGTCCTTCTGCTATTGTCAGCGCCATTTCAAGAAAGAGTCAGCAATTTGTCATCCATCTCACAGGCACTGAAATGCTGGCATCACTCTACTGGCTGCCAGCCTGACATAACATTGGGCCTAAGCTCCCTTTGAAATCCTCTGCTGCCCAGTTGGAAAAACATCATTCTCGAGAGAGCAAACACAAGAGGAATACATGTCGACAGAAATGCCTTGCAGCATTTACATGGGAGTCAGCAAGCATCACAAAAGCAGCCCTGCTGTTATGACTGCAGCTAAAAACCCAACTGAATCATTTATCTGAAGCATGGTAGAAAGTTTGGAAGCATGTTAATAGCTGAAAGCTTTAAAAGATCGTCTATCGTCAGCCATTAACCTGTCATTTACATCTTCCGCTTTTCCCTTGCTTGTACTACAGGCAGCAAAGAACCAATCTGAACTGCAACTCATTCTTGCCTTAGAGGAAAAAGAAGCTTTTAACTCCATGATAGTGATGAAGAAGCAACCCAATTACTTGTAATAATGATTGGGGTTGGTGGCTTCAAGATAATGCTGCTGGATGTATGCTCATATCTGCACGTATTTATCACTCCTGCAAAGTTCAACCTGTTTTTCCAAAAGCAACCTGCTGCTGGCACAATAAAATCCATGCAGAAAGGAAAATAGTAATAATAATAAAATAATCCTAACTTTACTTTTAGGAAAAAAATGCAATTTTTTTTAAATTTCAACTTCTATAACCATGGATGAGGACCGGCTTCTTCTTCCAGCAAATCACTTATGCAGATGCATGATTGATATTTAAACATCCATCACCATTTTTCCTCTCTCTTCCTTTCTTTCCTGTTTTTTGTCATTGGTGGTATTGGTGTTTTTTCTGTTATTGCTGTCTTGTGATTATTTGTGCACATTGTTAGTGGTAATAAGTCGATAATCATTCTCACTGAATACAAGTAGTCTCATTGAGTTCCATTTGGCAGTGTTAGCTAGAGTTACACAGTGTAATTAATTTTAAAGTAGCAGTTTAAAATCCAGTGTTATAAAATAAACCAGTTTATACCAGGGAAGTATGAGGTGTATTGAGGTGGGAATACAGCTATGTGTCCTTGCATATGTGTGTGTGTGGATGCATATATATTAATGCATATATATATATATAATCTGTGCAGCAGTTAAGAAGGAGGAATAAAAAGAGCTAGCTAAGTAATTTTCAGTCAATTATATCAAAATTAGAGAAAGAATAAACAAATTAATAATGTAGATATTAGAATATTAGATTATTCTAGAGAACTGGCTTAAAAAAGTCAGGTAATTTTATTGTCAGCCCCAGTGGCTGGGTTATTGTTGTAGGCTGTAGAAAGATTCCTTTCAATTAAAGGCAACTATTTGTTCTGCAGTTGATAAATTATTTGCCAGCTTTGTCTAACACTAAGGTTTTGGTTTGATGCATTCAAAATTATTTGAATTATTAACACACATGTAAAAGAAGCAAAAAACTAGAATGCAGAATGTGTTCCATCTCACACAGTACTCTTTTTCCCATGGGCCAGAAGTAGGGAAAGTGATTCTCAATGCTTTTCTTCCCCCTACCACTGCTTTTATTTGATTTAATGAGGTAGCCCCCCTGCAACTTCGTATTTATGAATTCATAATGTAAGCCAGCAATTTCTTATGCAAAGTCAAGTAATTTCTTTGTAGATTCGTTCTTCTCCCCCCCCACCCCAAGATGTAGTTATCTGTCACATTTTATAACAGCACCATCTTTCTTCCATTAAAGAAATTACTTCAGTAATATTCCAACTTTCCTAAGGCATATCACAGGTAAAAACTTCAGTCATCGCTCATTGTGTAGATTTAAACTTGGCTACTGAATAACTGATACAGAAGTTTGACTTCTGAAGCACTACTCTTTTCCTTTTGAAATTGTTTATTTCTAGCTTTCATTCTGATTGCTGCTAGGATATGTTTTATGGTGTACAACAACTCTCTTCAGATCTGAGACATATGTTCCAAAGCACATATATTTGGCTTCCTCTTGCTGCATGATGCCAATATGTGCAGCTCAAAAGCTTGCTAAAGTCAGCTAAAGCTGTCGCAAAACCTTGCTTCAGGAAGTCCTTTGTTCTGCTTTACCTCTTTCCCCAAAAGGTTAGAGGGACAAGCTAGCTATCCACTAAGAAAAAGTAGCTTGCAAACCTTTATTCAAATTTAGTCAGCTAATAAATGCATTTCTTAGCACTTACAGCCCTGAAGTATTCATAGATATTTGCATCAGTTAAGATTTTTCATGTTTATATTTTCCACATTAATTCATTATTACGGAGAATTATCTTTTATTTGTGTTAATCCATTGATGGCCATTGAGTCAAAGAGTAGAAACAAGGTGCTGTGATTCAGGTGACATTCACAGACTGGCAAAACAAGCAGCTCATGAAAAACCTGTTGAATACACTACCTACTGTTAACCTCTGTGGCTGTGTTGTTCCAAAAACCTTTATATGTGCTGAAGTCAGAAGTGGTCCATTAACAGGACTCATTTGCATATATTCATTGTCCAACTGCGCTTAGAAATATATCCCTGAAGACTACAGAGAGGCAAAGAATCCTTAATTCTGAAAATTCTACAGGAACACAGCAATTGCCATACTGGATCATACTTGAGGTACCCTCTACATCCTCGTGGTCAGCAGCAAATGTTTCAGAGGAATGTAGTAGTATATGCCTCAGTTTTCAGCCTTCCTAGATAGACTGTATTCAGATTTGTTCTTTCTACCTTGGCAAAAGATGCAACAGAAAAATAAGTCCTTTAGAAAGGGACTAAACATTCCAACACCAAGGCCTAAAGGAAAGGTTAGGACTTCTTGGTTTAAACAGAAACAAAATGCTATGCGTGCCAAAAGAAAAAATCAATTTCAATATTTAAAACAAACAAACAAACAAAAACCACCAACAAACCAAACAAACAAAAATGCAAGAGGAGATGCTCAGCCAAACAGAAAAGCAGCTGAACTGAAATTTATTGAAGACTACAATTTTTTTGAGTATGTTGAACTTTATCTCATGCAGAGCATCAGAGAAGCCCTAGGCTCTATAGGGTAGGTCAGTCCCTACCCTGAAAGCATTCCTGGGCAGTTCACAGGCTCTGTGTCTGTCTTCAGGACAGAGGTATATTTCATCCACAATATGCAGTCACCTCATAGAAATGGTCCATTGTACCATCAAATCAAAGAGCTCAGTGGGATTTTTTTTTCTTAACAGATATATGTGTAAATATGAAAAAGGAGGTTATCCACAATTCCACTTTGATGTATAAAAGAACTAGAAACAGGCTGAAGCAGACCTGTTATACGATGTGCATCAAAATTTCTCCAGTGATGCCACCCATCCACTCCCAAGCTTCCTTACAGTCCACCTAAACCCAGATCTCTCATAGTACAATGAATCCCAAACCCTACACCCTCAATCAGTTCTCATTCTTTCTGGAACTTCAGTCAGGAACATTTCCAGATTACAAAAGATGTGCAGATACAGAACTTCTTATCTTAATCAAGGAATAATTATGTTCTGGGGGCGGACCCACAGCTTTCCGTAAGAAGCAAGAAACTACTGTTACAAGCTGTTGCTGTATGGATGAAAACGAGAAAATCCTTCACAGCCCCAGAACTGATGAGTGAGAGTTGGGCTGAAACGAGGAACATGACGACAAACTTATCTTTGTAACCAGGTTGGTTACTTATTCATAGGTTTAGGTTTACTGCGAAAGGGAGGGATATTTACTGAGATTAAACCCAGTGAAGAAAACAGTAAGGAAACGAAAACTGAAGACAAAAAAATATCTGTGGCTTACCTTGTGCCCAGCTACAATCATTTTTTGTAGTTTTGTTGAAAGCCTGGAACAAGCGAGTGAAGACAGGGCTGAAGAGGAAGCCATAAGCATAGAGGTGCACAAAGAAGTTGCTGTGGGGCTGAAAAGGCTTAGGAGGCTGGGAAAATATAAATAATTCTCAGAACTGGATTTTTTTTACATCATTCAATATCTTTTTTATGACATCTGAAAAAACACCAAAGCCTCCTCTGTACAAGATTCTTAAGGGGCAAGATGACACCGCAACTTTTGGAAGCAGAACTTTTTATATGGCCGGCTGTAGAAATCCTGTAGGATGCCCTGGGGATTTGTCTGCCTCACTTCCTAGCATGAAGGAGTTGCTGTCAACTCAAAAGACAGAGAATTAGTCACTACGATAAAGCAGGAATCCTTCCTTTATTACAAACAAGCCTGTTTATCAACTCAAGGAGACTGATAAAAGGAAACATCATATCAAACTGCTCAATCAATGTAAAAAGTAATAGATTGGTTAAGTGACTAGCTGTTCTACACAAAACAAATGTAAAACAAAACCACTGGTGTACTACTTTTTGTACAGTACATTAAAGTCGTCAGTCACCAATATCTCAGTGCTTGTACAAGGCTCTTACACCTGCCAAGTAGGTTATAACTTCAATTGTATCATCTGTATTCTAATTATTTCTATTAAAAGCAAATAGGCCAGGGGAAGGGAGGGAAAGTCCATATATTAACATTACATACCATAACATACCATAAAGCTCATAATATCGCCCTGCAGCGCAGACCCCGGCAATAGTATGCAGCAGTCAACCATTTAAATGCTTCAGCAACAGTGATTCTGATTTATACATTCCTGAAGAAAAATGACTAGGCAGCAGTGATATGAAACTACTTCACTGCACAAGAATATCAGCAATAAATAAACACACTGAGAGAATTGGGTACACCGACTTCTTTTGCCAAAATTACTCCGAGACTGTGTTGACATTCTCGGATTCTTCAGCCCTTCCTGGTTTCCAATTTTACCTAAACAGGAATTCAAAGTTTTACCTCTTATGACTCTTTATAAGCTTCTTTTCACTTCTTAATAAGCCAAATCAGATTTTAATTGCATTAACAAATCAAGCCAATAATTACAGAAATGAGAGTATATTTTTCTCTGAGAGGAAAAAGGTATTGTCACATCATTTTAATCCCCACATCTAGTACTCTCTGAAAGCATACTGACGGAGCCAGAAGCAAAGTGATCAACTAAGAGGAGAGCATATGTCCTTAATGGGAGCACAAGCTTTGAGCAAGTTATACTCACAGAATACCCTCCTTTTCTGTAGGCTGGCCAATAGCCAAAGCAGGTAGCAATTTTTGCATATTTGCATAACTCCTTTTCAGTAATTATATTACAAGAACTCTCTGATAAGCCACTTTCTTAGTGAGTCTGTGTTTTGACAGTGACTCCTACAGAGGTGATTTCATACTTAAAGGAGGATTAGGCAAGTGTCTTCACCTATTTCGGCTTGACACGGGCAAAATCAATATGCCTAGCACAGACCTCATGGCAGGAGCAATCTTCCCATGTTAGGTGGACAGGGAGAGAAAGAGATTGATTGAGTTGATGAGGTTGAAGTGTGAAGGAGGACAAAAATACAAGAAGAAAGACAGGAGAAGACATGGGCAGTTGAAAACCAAAAGGAAGAGCTATTTTTTTCTCAGTGTAGGTTTTGAAGATTTTTAAAAGCTTTTGCTCATGAGCAACTTCTGCTAGTAGGCCCTCTGCCCTTCAAAGGCCCAAACTACCATCAAACTTTACTCCCAGACAAGCATTTGAATATAGTGACACATCGGCTTTATTGAAATTTCAGTGTAGTTTCATTTTCTTTAGAACACATGCCAGAGACGAGCTCTTAGTTGTTCCAAAATAGTACTCAAATTACCAAATCCTTAGAAATCTTGCAAAGCTTTTAACTTATTGTAGGAAGTTTCATTATTTCTATAAAAATATTAGAAAAAGATTCCCCATAACTTTTTGTGAGGGTACCTATGTCTTTCTTTGAGTGACTGAAGTATCTGCGTATCTTGAATGCTGAAACCTTTCTTTCAGCAACCTAGACACTAGGAGATAAGCAGGATTCAGCTGTTCTCCATCCAGCCACTCAAGAAAAGAGCAGGAGATGTTTTTTCTATTTTCTGTGTTTCTGGTAATGCTTCCCTCAAGGCCAGTTCCCAATGACTGTTGCAAAAGCTGAAATTTCCCCTCTTTCAATAACTGGCACAAAATCAACAGCAATATGAAAGAATAAGCTACTTTAAACAAAAAGGGACCAGGTTAGGAAAGCTAAGGCACACTTAGAATTAAACTTGGCTAGGGATGTTAATGATAACAGGAAGGGATTCTATAGGTAAGAAGTGAATAAAAGACAGACTAGGGACAAGTAGGCTCCCTCCGGAAGCTATCAGGAGAACTGGCTACCCTGGATTTGGA
>WYDI02000930.1:22358-48621 GCA_009867235.2 Psittacus erithacus
CTGAATCTCTTCTCTGCCCAACCTGTAGCTGTGCCTGAGATTGCTCTGACCCAGGTGTAGGACCTTGCACTTGGCATTGTTAAACTTCATAAGGCTGGCATCAGCCCACCTCACAAGCGTGTCAAGGTTCCTCTGGATGGCATTCCTTCCCTGCAGCGTATCAACTGAACCACACAGCTTGGTGTCATTGGCAAACTTGCTGAGGGCGCACTCAACCCCACTGTCCATGTCACCGACAAAGATGTTGAACAAGACCGGTCCCAACACCAGTCCCTGAGGGACACCACTCGTTACTGGTCTCCAGCTAGACACTGAGCCATTGACCACAACTCTTTGCGTGCAGCCATCCAGCCAGTTCTTTATTCACCGAGTGGTCCACCTATCAAACTGGTATCTCTCCAATTTAGAGACAAGGATGTCATGTGGGACAGTGTCAAATGCTTTGCACAAATCCAGGTAGATGCCATCAACTGCTCTACCCCTGTTCATCAGCTCTGTAGCCCCATCATAGAAGGCCACCAAATTGGTCAGGCAGGATTTCCCCTTAGTGAAGCCATGCTGGCTTCAGGATTGACACAATCTTCTCCAAGTATTTAATTTCTAACACCAAGAGATTATTTAAGCATCTGTGGAGAACCCAGACAGCTGTTTGAGAAAGAACCCCCAAGCACACCTTTATGCAGCTGAAAACACCTCACACACAGCCCTGCTGGGATGGAGCTCTGATTTTTCTTGGCATCCACAGAGCCAAGGAACCAAGGCTACTTCTGGATTGCACTGCATGCTGACAAGCCCAATAGGCTAAAGAAAGCTGCCCTAGAAAAAACTTCCCTCTGGATAGACTCCATCATCTGCACCTCCACAACTTGCTCCTCTCCAGTGCTGCTGCAGGACAGACTAGACAGACCTCACCCTAGAGATCTGTTGTGTCAGGTCCAGTCAGGAATACTGCAGTTATGAGGCTGGAGAATGCTAAGCATCACTTTGGCATAGCCTTAATTTTAGGAACAGAAGTTTGTCTACCTTCTCCTCTTACTCTCCCCAGGAGAGTAACAGGAAGCCTTCTTAAGGAGCCTCACAGAGTGACTTGAAATGAGATGAAAAGACCAAGCTTTTAATCTTTTTTAGCTAAATGCATAAATAAGTGCATATATAGACACACACATGCCCTCACCGTTCCTTCCCTATTCAGCTGAGCTGAGTGTTCAGAGTACCTTTCAAGATCGGAGCTGCAGCATTTCAAGCATGGTGCTCTGCCCCTTTAACTACCAGGGCTATAATATGTTAACACAGCCTTCAGGCACACTATGAGATGTGGAAATTCACAGGTACTTCTGTGTAAATCAGTTTTCAGATGACAGACACTCAGAGAAGGCTCACTGAGTAAACAAGACATAACTTTTGCAGTTTAATTCCTTTGCATCAGCTCCCTTTATAGGAAGGGCAACTTACAAACTTTAGTCTCCTCAAGAATAGATTAATAAAGCAAATTGTGTTAAAAGCTGCTGTAATATACGCTGTACAAGTGTCTCAAGACTGTTTATCCTAATAAAAGAATTTTATAGAAAAAGAAGATTTAGACATACACATTAACTAGCACATAGCACGAAGCAATCCACTGAAATAACAGGTTCATGGATAAGAGTTTGCAAGTAATGCTGAAAGATTATTATATTGTTTATAGTTCTGTCTCTTCCATAAGAGGTATTACTGAATATATCAGGATTACCTTCTCACCTCAGTTGAAAATTGAGAACTGTACTAAGAAGATAAAAAGTTCTAAATAAGTTCGCTCATTACTGGAGGTGAGAGCTACGGTTGCTTACAGTGTACAAAAGGATCAGGCTATTCAAGTGCCTAAACGTGAATAAATATGCTTAAATGCCACACTTAAAACTCAGGGCATCATAAATACAACATTAATAAGAGGGATACAGTGGACTTCAATCATCCATCACACACATAATCACTAATTAGGACATGCTATACTTTTCCTCTCCGTTTTGAAGTTTAGTAACAAAGAAGAAATCCTAGACCAGACTAAAACTTGGTAATCAATAATTACTGACTTCACACAAACACAGCAATTAAAGAGGGGAAAAACCAGCTACAAAATACAGAAATAATAGTGATCAGGAAATCCAAGTCTATATTTTCAATGAGACATTTCTACACAGGGTCAGACTTTGTAGTTTACTAAGCCATTCACTCACATCCAGACTAAAAATGTTTATAGGACTTAAGGTTTTAAGTCCATAGAATTACAACAAGGCCATTTGATCATGATACCTATACTTCAAGTAATATAGATATGCAAGAAATTCTACATAGATGATGAATCAAAAATTTCAATAGCCAGGAACTCAGTCAGCTTTACTAGGCAATACAGTACAAATACCCACCTGCAACCCTAGACATCATATCTTTACATTCAGCCCCACACTTCTCTGGTGTTGATACAACCCTCTCACTTGCACAGGAGCATTTATACAACATGAAGTTCTTGACTACCTGTCAGAAAAAAATGGCCACATAAGACAAAACATATGCTAGTTTTTAAACATCCAGGCGCTTAAGATGCACAAGATGCAACTGGCCTTCCTCCTTAGCCTCCAAAACATTTACAGCAGCAACAAAAAGAAAGAAAAACCAACCCATACTAGAATTTCCCAGACCATTGTAGATTCCAGTATAATTTTGTGAAACTGCAAGTGTAATAAACAAGCACACATACTGATTAGACATCTTACAAATTTGCAGAAGTCCTGCGTTTGACTCTTTTGTTCAAATGCAGCAGGACTAATTTATTACCCAAAGCTCCCTTGCCAGTCAACAGGGAAATCTAGTTGTGTCTTTGGACAAAATAAATCACACCCTGAAGCATGTAACTACTTAGAAACAGAAGCTTAATTCTTGACATCTACAATGAATGACCGCACGATAACTTGCTTGTGTCTACCCGTGTCCATTTGAAATTTAATTTTCAGTCACAGATGGTAGAGATACCTTCCTATTTTTCCCATCAAAGCTTTGAAAGAAATCAGTAAATGACTTTTTCTTGCAGAACAGCAGCAGTGCTTGTCTTGCTTTTGCCACATCACTTTTTCTTTGGGGAGTTACTTATAAACCTTGAAGAAGGAGAAAAGAGGATTCAAAGGACGAATTCTTACTTCGATAAAAACCACTATGTTCTTGAGAGAATAAACCATAGTGTAAGCAAGAAAACGAGAACAAACTAGGGATAAAGGGAAAACAATGAGACTTCCAGCTCAGTGTAGCGCGGAAAACGGATTTTTGCACCCTACAGTTGTAACCAGCTACATGTAAATTGCAGTTTGTTTCCACTTAAAAAAAATACAGCTCTCTAGGAGACACTATACTTATCACAGAAACAATTTATCTTTGACTCTAGGGACTGCCAAGTGACTCATCTCTCCTGATGACACATTTTGCTCATAGCCAGCATGCGTTCTTGGGCACCAACTGCCATTATGGAACAAGTTCATTTTTCATGCGGGAACAGTTTTCCCCAGATGAACTTTCAATTGCCTTAAGTAATAAACCTTGTTCAAAATCATGCAGCCTAATTCTGTGAAGTGCTTTACATTTTGCATACACTTCTTTAAAAGCTCTTTTCCCTATTCAGCATGACATTCGCACAGCAGTGACTGGTACAATCCCATCTGCAGAATTTATTTTAAAAGCCTCTGAACACATATATTGCTATGCATCTGAGTGCCTGCCTCAATAAATGAGTTGGCTGTTACAGTGTCCAATTAGGAAAAATATTTCCTGGTTAGTTGTTTGTTCTATAGCTAAACACTAAGCTTAAAAAAACCCAACACAACCAAAACCACAGCAGCAACACACACGCCTCCTTATGCAGTGTCCCTAAACTCTGCTGTTTGCATCACCCAACTGCATCAGTACTTCTTGGAGTATCAGGAACAGAAATGACATCACTACCACAATAAAGTCCTGATTCAAGAAAAGCTCAAGAAAATTGCAGCAAACACATGTAAGTCACACTTCAGTGGGAATGAGCATCAGCTGTTATCTCAGATAAGGAAAGATATACCACCAATTGTAATTGTCACTTAACTTCTCTACCAGCAAAATCATCATCACTTCTTCATCTAGGTCTCAACAGACCTAAATAAAGACATTTTAAGAAGTTATTTTTAAATGCTATCATCTTGTCTCTGATGTAACTGAGCCACAACACCACACTGAAAGCAGTAAGAGTGATTCAAAAAAAAAAGGAGCAGAGACTGCAGTAAAGCCAGCTAGAAACTAGAGTTTAACAGCTGAAACATTTTAATGATATCCCATTCAAATTTCACAATTCCTCCAGTTTGTGTAGCATTTTTTTCCTCGCACTACTTTGCCCAGAACATTTGAAGTTTGCTGTGTCTCTATGTGCTGTATGAATTGTACTGGGGGGACTAGAAGGATAAAGACCACAGTTAAAAATTATATATATATAAAATTGGGTTTTCTTTTTATGCTGATGTCTCCCCTATGTCTGTCCCAATTCAGCTGATGAAGACAGTGACAAGAAGTTAATTTGTAAAGAAACCAAAAGTAACAAAACTCTTTCAAAACAGATAGCACAACTGTTGTCAGCTTTTCCTCAAGTGCTGGGATGCTGAACACAAATTCTGGGGTGCAACAGGAGAAGGAGACACTTCTTTCATTCCATCCCCCAGCTGTCCCCTCTCCTATTTTAGCCTCAAAGAGTCAATGGGGGAATAACCCTTCACCTCTATAAAGGACACATATACACTATTTTTCATTAGGTTAAACAGAAGCTAATATTTTATTGTTTGCCTGATCAATTTCATTCCAAAGGAAATTGCAATTATTTACTTCAAAAGAAAAAAGGAGAAGTAGTGTTAGGAGAGAAACACTGTAGATTAGTTCCCCAAACAGAAAAAAATATCTAAAAATCAATTTCTTAAGTTATTACCTACCAAATCTTTCATATATGCCAAGTACTGGTATTTTTTAAATAACTAACATTTATTTAAGGTGAAACAGCTTCCACTACCTACCTAACATCTCAAAGAGCTACTCTTGAAAGAAGAGAAATACCCATCGTTTATTTCTGAAACACATCACCAGTGTAATTCTGTAAAGATCTATACAAGGTCATAACTTTCTGGTTCATATTAGGGCGCATATTGGAGCTTACACAGTATTCACTGTCATAGAAAGAACCAGGTCATCCCAGAGAGATTTACAGTCACCTCTGTTTTAAATAGATGTGTAGCACAGTATCTGGATTCACAGTCACTTATTTACTGTGATAATGCTTTGCTTGATAAGAAAACAATTTTTCATTACTTTGAATTTCTTTAAACACATGGTTCCTTAATTCTGAGGATCTGAGGGGTTTTATAAAGGAAGAAGAAAATCAGCATATTAAATAAACATATTAAAATACTGCTGTCATCATCTAGCAACCCAAACTAGGCTTCACTCTTCAAGAGTGTTTACATCATATTATACAATCATACTTCTCTACACTCTGTGCAATACCACTCATTTGATGATCAGCTTCCTATTTGCCTCTCCCTGAAAGGCCAGGCTGTTCCTATGACCCAAGATTTTTAACAAGGTACAGGCTTGGTGTGCGTGAATGTACAAAAACATTACACAGTCCAAATAACTAAGAAATTCCAGTCATTTTCTTTAACAACTTCCTGCCACAGGAAAAGCTTGTGTTCCATTATCATTCTTGACAACAAAAACACATGATGCAGTAGAGAAATTAACAATTGTTCAGTTTTGTGGACCTTCAATATACACACTGTGACCTGCAAGCTTAAGCACTGAGGTGTAGATGGCTTTGATTTTGCTTTGCTATGTAGTCACTATTGCTATTAAAAATAATCCACAACTTAGTTTTATAAGGGACTGAACAATCCACTCTAGGTGTATTGAGACCTTTGATCAATTAAAGTAGGAGACACGAGGAAATTCACCAGATACTGAAAAAGCCAACCACCAGCTCTCCAGTTTTGCAACAAAAGCAACTCTGAATGACAAACCAGAATGTTCTGGCATGCCTTAAGTTAGCTGCTTTTATTGGTCAGAGAAATGAAGTGATATACCAGCAATTCTAGTACTACTATACTGGTTAAGCTGTTTTGCTATAATCCTGGTGATGATTGCAACAAATAGCCTGGAAACATTCTCTATTGTCTCTGTAGTTGAATACTACTCTAGCACCTTTGAAAAAGAGGCTGTAACTGACAGTTCAGCATTACTTTAGTGCAGATGTGCCCTCAATGCTGTTAGGTACCTACTACAGACAACCTGCCCAGGAAGCAGTAAAGGCCTTCTGACAACTGGAAGAGGCCTTATGTGAGCAGGCCCTGATCCTCAAAGGCTCCACCTTATCCACCCTGGTATCTTCTGGAAGTGCACAAACAATCCAGGAGATTCCTGCATTGATGAATGCACTTCCTGATACAAGGGACTGAGGAACTAGTAAAAGAATCTCTTCTGCTGGACCTGATCCTTACAAACAAGGAAGAACTGATTAAGAACGTGAAGTTCAAGAGCAGTCTTAGTTGCAGTTACTATGAAAAAGAAGAGCTTCAGATCCTGAGGAAAGAACACAGCAAAAAACTAGATCACAACCCCAGACTTCAGTAGTTCAGACTTTGCCCTCTTCAGGCACCTGCTTGGGTGAATCCCACAGAGGATCACCCTAGAAGGAAGAGGGGTCCAGGAGAGTTGGTTAATTTTCAAGGACCACTTCATCCAAGCTCAGGATCTGGCCACCCTTACCAACAGAAAATCATGCAAAGACAGGAGGCCTGCATGGATGAACCTGGAGCCTGAGAGAACCCAGACATGAAAGTGAAGTATGAGAAGATGAACCACAGAGAGGTGATCGGGAAAAATACAAATACTATTTAAGCACATGGCAATGATGTCACAAAAGCCCACCTGCAGCTGAATCTGCTGAGGGACACGGAGGGCACGAGAGACTGCTACAGCTATATCAGCACCAAAAGGAATACCTTCGGTCCTGCTCCTGAGTGAGGAAGGGGAGACGGTGACAAAGCACGCCAAGAAGGCCAAGGTACCCAGTGCCTTTCTGCCTTGGTCTTGGCTGGTAACATCATGCCTTTGGGAATCCCAGGCCCCTGAGAAAAGTGGGAAAGAAAGACTTGTCCTTGGTGAAGGAGGGTCAGGTTAGGGAACACAAACTGGGCACACAAGTACCAAGGGAACTGGCTGATGCCACTGTGATGCCCCTCAATATTCTGAAGGCTCATGGAAATTAGAAGAGCTGCTTGAGAGCTGGAAGAAAGCAAAATACAGTTCCTGTCTTCAAGAAGGATCCTGGGAATTACAAGCCAGTCAGCCTTATCTTGGTCCCTGGAAAAGTGATAAAACAAACCCTTCTTGAAAATCCCCAAACATACTGATGACAACATAATTATTTGGATTAGTCAGCACAGATTAGAGGAAAACTGTGCTTAAACAACCTGGCAGCCTTCTATGAAATGATTACTGTTTTGGTGAATGAGGGCAGGGCACCGAGTGTTTTTTATCTTGATAGGGAAGACAATGTCAAAAAGCTTACCTCAAAAACCTTACATCTCAGGCAAATTGATGAAGCATTGACTAGATAAGTGGGCAATGAAATGGATCAGAAACTGAACTGCCATGCTTCAAAGGGTTGTAATCAGCACAAAGTCTAGCTGGAGGCCAGTCACTAGTGGCATATCCCAGGAGTCAATACCAGGTCTAGTATTGTTTAACAACTTCATTAATAACTTCAATGACCAGACAGTACACTCTGCAAGTTCACAGATTTTTGCAAAATGGGGAGTAGCTGATACACCAGGCAGTTGTGCTAATGGGCCAACAGGATTACCCTCAAGTTCAGCAAAGGGAAACACAAGGTCCTGGCACCTAGGGAAGAAAACCTACGCACTGCAACAGGCAAGGGGCCATACAGCTGGAAGTCATCTTTGCAAGTAAGGATCTTGGGGTCCTGGTGGACAAGTTGAACATGAGCCAGCAATGGACCCTTTGGGCAAAGAAAGTTGCCTGGGCTGTATTAGAAAAGGTATTGCCAGCAGGTCAAGGGAGGTAATCCTTACCTCCTACTCAGCACTGCCAAGACATCTGAAATGGTATCCTATTCGAGGCTCCCCAATTCATGAGACATGAACATACCAGAGTGACCCAGTGAAGGTGGACCATCACAAAACAAGATCAAGGGATGAGAGAATGTGACCTGAAAAGGAAGTCTGAGGAAGGGGAACTGTTCCCCCTGGAGAAGACAATGCAGGGGGTAAGGAAAGAATGGAGGACAGATCTTATTGACATGTATAACTACCTGAACGGAGAAAGTAATGATGGCAGAACCAGACTCTTCTCAGTGGTATCATCCAGTGAAGTGACAAGCTACAGTGGCAGAGCCTGCGATGCATGAAGATACACAGAGAGCATCCACCACCTTCACTCCCTCCAATTTTATTACTCGCATTTGCACAAGCATACACAGTATCAGCAGAAGTTATATGTGTCTTTGGAAAGTTTGTACAAGAGTTAACAGTAAGCATAGGTCCTGCCATTTTCAGTTTTGCCACACTCCTTTTCATAGAGAAAAACTTGAGAATTTATCCAGTTCTGCTTCTGGCTGGATATGAACACTTCCACTGTACCTCCCCTCTTCTTATGCCAAAAAACCCAAGCAAGCTTTCAATTAGAGCATCAAATTCCCTTGAAAGGGTAAAACAGCTCAAAGCAATGTTGCCATCTGACTTCTGAATGCTGTAATTTCAAAGTGCTGTGATCTGTATTACACATATGCTCACTAGTTTCTAAAGATGTGACAGAATTTTACTGTCAACTACACCTTCAAAGAGGATTTAGATAGAATATCAATGCTTAACTCTGATCTAGACCAGACCACACAGCACATCACCTTTAAGGTTTGAGCCTCTAATGATCACAGATGGCCAAACTTTATATCAAAAATTCCAGTTGGCCAAAAAGAATCACTTTATGGAAAAACTGCATCCAATAAGTCTAAGTTAGGACTCCTGGAGGAGTTTGAAGTTCTTTTAAGGAAATTCCCATCAGCTAACCTGCTTGCTTTTATGGCAGGACAAACAGGGTCCATGGCTTTCAGAGGACCTCCTAGGGGAACACCCTGATGGTATCAATCCTGAATAATGTAGGTGAAAAATCCAGGGCAGAGGCCTAGGACACACGCTACTCTAGGATACACACTACTCTAGGATCAAGAGGTGCCTCAGAAAATGCCTGCTGTATCCAACAATCCTGTTAATTTACACTCCCAAGCCATTTAAAGAAGCTGTCCAACAGCAAGATCAGACCTCAGAAAAATGAGCAGCACAGTCTTCATGATGCATTCTGTCACCATCTCATTTATCCATACTATACACAGGGTGGGGAAAAAAAGCAGGAGGCCAACATAGCCTAAAGCATGTTATTTACAAGAACATCCTTTATGCAAATGCAGTCCATTGAATTACATTATTTTAATTCATCCCTTAAGTCATGCTTTAATGTTTCCTGGAAAAAAAATGGCTTTGGCACAGTACAGCCATCAGTAAGAAAGTTACCAGAACGGTGCAGTCTTTCCTACAGTACCCTCTACAGTCAGATGCAAGCTTCATAGGAACAGAACAGGCTTACAGACTAAGCCAGTAAAGGGCTGAAGTAACATGACAGCAGCAGAGCATAGGTGAAAACAGTCACAGCTTTTCATATTCTATTTTTCTGTACTACTGTGCAATGAAGGAACATAGAAGTTAAGTGAAGGGTGAGGGTATTTCTACATTGAACAGTACTATTTCAGTCAATCTGTTAGCAGTCACTGTGTACATGTTTTATAATGCACAAGGGTAGCAGGCTTTTCAATCAGACATAAGTATATCCTTCCATTTAGCACACAGACACTGCAATTGCCTGGCTGAGGGAGGAGCAGGTAGACATACAGCAAGATAAACTCAATTACAGACATCAAATTGCAAAATGAAATACTTACAGCAGTAAACACATCAGAAAATGACAAAACACAGGACTGAGGTTTCTATATAAGTAGCCACTACATGCAATTTCTTTCTGCCAAATTTAAAGCTTAAGAATTCTAAGATGCATCCCTAATGAAAATCAACTTGTTTTAAATTCGTTTAGGAGATGAAGGCTTCCTTCTCAAAAAAAAAATTCCTTCTAAAACCCAAATCTGCAAGCCAGAAATTTAACCTCCGGCTATAGCCTCAAAGATCATGTGAGCAGCCCAGTTACCTGCACTTAGTTTCAGACAAAGTTTCTTTGAAGAGTAATTCAGCACTCAGGAAATGGGAAAGGGAAAAGTCACATTTGGAAGGTGCAGCCATTCACAGAGCTCAAAAACTAAAATACTTTTTCCTCCTTTCTAGCATTATGGAAGTTAAAACTACTCCTTCAACATAGCAGAAAGTCACAAAAGCATACCTTTGCACCAGAAACCAAACATCACAAAGGTAAGTTTGATATTTAAAGGAGGAAGTGATACTGGGAAGCTTAGCATGTTTGACTGTCACTATTTAGGTGTCTTTGCAGCCTCCCTTCAATTGTGAAGGAATTCAGTTCTCTTCATTTTGAGAAACACCTATCAAGCTTCCAAGCACAACTTGGTTTACACATGCCAGCAGCATTTTGTACTAACATCTGGAGCCAACAGCAGTCAGTTTTGCAGCCAACCCTTGCCCTCAGCTCATCATAATCATGAATGTTGGGTTGTTCTCGCCTTCTTTGTACTTTAATATCACTTTCTCTTTTTCCTACTTGACATTTAAATACTTTGAGGCAAGACTTGTTTTTCCTGTAGGTTTAGGGGTTTGGGGTTTTTTTTGTTTTTTCATTAACACAATAGTACAATACTACAGTACTAAAAGAAAATAGATTAACTTGAAGGAAAGAGTTGGCTCAGTCTTGCTTTGGGTGAACAGCCAGGCTAGTGGACAAACAGGCATGAATTCCATTTAATAGTATTTGGAATTAATTCACCAGGCACAATACACAAGCATTGCTTTGATGACAGCTACTCTTTAAGGTTATTACAAAATCTTCCCTGCAGAAAAGAACATAAATCTCAAGTTCAGTCTTGGAAAGAGCACAAGGGTAATATCTTTAAAGTAAAATTGTCTAACCTCTGGTTGAACAAGTCTGGGTTTTTTCACTTGACTTTTTAATAAGAGACCAAAAATGGGCTGGCTTTGCATCTCTGAGGCTAGTGGAGAAATACCACTAGAGACATTTTGTTTCCATGAAGGCAGAAGCCTATATTATGGTAATTCCTTAACATTTGTGTGATCTATGAATAAACAGATTTACCTCTTTTACAGGTTCTTCATCCACAGCAGCATCTTCCACCACAGGCTAGTAAGCAGAGAGGAAAAAAGACTTTTAAGTATGTTACTGAGAAAGACAATTCTAAGCCAAGTTCTAGCACAACATACAGTCAGTTTACTTTTAATCAGTAAAGTCACTTCAAATTTATACTGCTGTAGGAAGCACGTTCAATTCTTCATGCTCAGCACAGGCAGATTAACCTTTGAATCCATGAGAACATGCTTTTTCCAAGATACAAAAAATGCTAAGAGATATAGGAGAAAACAGCACACTAGCACTACTAAAGTTGCTGATGAATAGTCAAAACCATATTTGTCATAGAAATTGCATAAGAATGAAGCACTAAATAAGATTATTCATGAACAAACTACAGAACTGAAATGGTATTTCTTGTTGAGGAAACAGAATATATGCATAAATAGGACCAAATTTTCTAAACACTGAATTCCCATTTAAAAATTGTCATTTAATGGGTACCCAGCTGAAATCTACTACATGATGAACCCTTTGGAAAAAGGTAGAGACACTAGAGACTGATCACGCAGCTCTTCCTCAGCAAAATATTCCCAAGGATGTAATTCACTACCCCACCCATCCATCTTGAGAGGGATCAATAACTCTGCCTACCCACAAAGAAATTCTAGACCCAGCAATTATCCCCGTTTTCTTGCTTATTTGTCAGACACAATTAATGACCTCCGGAATCAACAGGTGACAAGCAGGATTTTCCTCCAGTCTTCCTTTATACAAATATAACATAAAGCATGTTCTCAATGCACTCTTCCTTATCAAGAGATTGATTTACTATAAATGCTGTATTTAATATCTGCAAGTCATTCACTTGAGTCATGCACACACACTCATAAATACCTCTATTTTTAAAGAGTTTTTTGGCATTAAGAAAGGGGAGAAAGAGGTCCATATGCATAAAAGAAAGAAACTGTCTCCCTCCTTGTCTACTAACCGTGAAAAGCTTCTGTGAAAAAGAACAACTTGTAGACAACCATGAAAACATTTTATCCCACACAGATTCAGAGCCTGTGGCATCATTAGTGTTTAAGCTGCATTCAGCTCATTAAAGAATAAATGTCATTGCTGCTTGCAAAGACTGGTCTTCATGGACAACAGCCCACAACAGACAATTTTAATTTCTGTGGACCTTAGTTGGACTTGAGCAAACAGTACTTTAGGAATTCTATTGTGATTAAAAGAGGCCATAAGCTATAGCATATCTTTGATGTGCTTAGAGATAGTAATAAATAGCAATAAATGGTGCTCTATCCACTGTTCTCATCTAAAGAGCAGAAAGTTTCTGCCTGTAACTCCTTAGCCCTCAAAACTGCTCATAAGCAAAACCTCAGAAAGAATGATGGAACTAGTACAGCTCATAGCTACTGTATTCTTTAAAGCAGGAAATGCAAACAAAGCCACCAAATCCCACAAAACCAGACATCTGATTAATTAGCATTGTAACGGGTCAGTTACACTTGGTAAGGAGACCCACATATTTTTTTCTGGAAGAAAGGTCTAAATAGTCTCTACCAACAAAAGAGGTGACAACAGAAAGCCACTGTCCCAAACAATGGACATTAGGGTAAGCCCTTGCATCAAAGCCTATGATCTAGGGAAGTTTTCCCAGGAGTTAATGGCAGGAAAAAAAAAACCTGAGCAGTGAGTGAAGTGTGTTCTACTGGGGGCAGAAATAAAAAAAAACCACAAACTGGAAACACAAACCAAATTGATTTTAGGAGGAAGGGAAGAAGGACGAGAACAAGACTTTGAATACTGCCGTCAATGGTAAGGCAGACCTGAGTATAGAAGAACATGATTTCTATGATGTTCAGCAGAAAACTGTTCACCATAAGTATAGCTATACAAGTCTTCTCATTGGCAAAGTGACTTAATCAGGTGTCAGTCGACTTCTTGAACAAGATCAGGAACAACATGCTGTTTCCCGAACATAACCTGTTTGTGAGCACCCAGATTCCTTGCCTCACACAAAGTGGAAAAAGTAACAGAACTTGGGAGTGAATTACATTATGCAAACCCCCAAAACTTGTTCTTAACCTAGGGTCTCCAGAACAAGCTATGTTGGTATAATACATTACAGCATCACTTCTGCTGTATTATTTAAATACAAGCATTCTGTACGAAACCTTTTCCACAGTTCAGCAGCTCCTCTTTTGAGACAAGTGGTTTGTGCTCTCTCTAACCTGGCTAGTAAAGTTACACTCTCCTCTGTCCCCCTCCCCAAAACTCTATTACAGTACTTTGACTAAAGAGCCAGGGCAAGGGGCAGTGTTAACACAGAAGTCCCCACACCTCACAAGTTTCTCACCTCTTTCTATTGCATGATACAAATCTGTATCTGCGCTGGAAACAGACCTGGAATACTTTGCCCTTATTGCACTACTCCAGAGCCCCAAAAAGACTCGAGAATCCACTCTGCCCATTACTGCACAAAACAGATACCTTTCTTGACACAAGACAATCTTAAATTGCAGGTAGTGAAAACTCTAAAAGACAAATCGTGAGCGTGATATAACACAGCAGCCAGCTAATTATCACAGCATTGTGTTTCCAAGTACAATCCTAGAAGCACAGTCCTGTCCTTAGAGGTAACGGGCAAGGGCCTGGCTTGAATTTTGCGCTGATGCTAAAACAAACACAAGGCAGCTCAAAAATCAAGGCAGAAGTGAGGATCACGGATCTATCCTCCCCTTAACTTGGAGATCGAACACTTAACGCCTGAGCGCGAGTGTGAGCTCAAGCGTTATTCAGCCTGCTCTGTCTGTTTCCATCGGTTTTACACGCTCCTTCCCCTGCAGCCGCCCCACATTCCCAGAGTACGTTCCGATCGAAGCTCAGTGCAGGAGGTGGCAGAAGGAAGCCGCAACGCACACCCCGCTCCGGTGCGGGGCAACAGGTTTCCGAGCCGAGCTCGAGGCTCCCCGCGGCAAGGGATGCTCATCACGCTCCATTTCGCGGGGCTTGGGGCAGCACCGACACGGCTTCCTCGACGAGAAGGGGGGGCCGGCAGCACCGCTGAGCCCACCCGCGCCCCCCTCCTCACCTCCGTCTCCATGGGCTCCACCTCTATCCCTTTCCATAGCTCCAGTAAGTGGGCGATCGGCATGCTGGGCGACGTCTGCCAGAAGCCGAGATCTAGCAGAAGGAAAGCGCAGCGGCTGTCGAGGGAAGTGGGGGGACAGGAACGGTGAGGCGTCAACCGGCGCTGGGACACCCACCGGAGCGCGGCCTGGGACACTCCGCTCCCTCGGCAATATGGCTCCGAGCTGCCCGCCGCCGCGCCCCGGGGAGCCTGCGGGCGGGGCCGCTCCGCAGCCGCGGAGGCAGGGCAAGGCGATGGCAGCCGCCCGGCAGCCCGCGGCGCACACCCACCGTCCCGCGCTGTCCCGCTCCGCCGCCGCGGCCGCTCTGGAACGCTTTGAGGCGAAGGGGGAAAGTTGAGCCTGAGGATGCAGCGGCGGCGGGCGCTGCTATGGCAACGGCAACGCAGGGAGGGGGGGGGGGCTGCGCTCCGGGGTACCCGAGGGAAAGGGGGCACGGCTGCGGCATGGAAGAGAAAATCAAGTAATTAAACCTGCATTTTCTCCCCACAATTCAAATCCTTGATAACTGGATAGGGAGTGCAGGTAACAGCGGGATAGCTGAAGCTTAACTAGCCCGATCTCATTCCCATCTTATGAAGAATTCTCTAATCACCTACTTTGTTAATTTTTTTTTTACCATGAAGCCTGTAGTAAAGCCTATCTATTCAGATGCCATTTCCTTCTCCTTCAGCTCTCACAGCCTGTTACAACCTTCCTATAACAGATGTGACATTGCACCAGGCACCCAGCTGCAGACACTGATCTACGCAGATGTTGATTTGGGTTCTCCTCAAACTGAGGTTTAAACATGCATGTTATGTTTCTCAGGCAACTTTATTATCATAAAAGGCATTTATCACAAAAGGTGTTACAGCTAAACAAGTCACTGCTCTTCAAAGAGCCATTTCAGAACAGTCAATGTGAAAAGTGCATTTTTTTCTTCTGTTCAATGCTCAAAAAAGTCAGCTTATTTCTGTAGCAGCAGGAATTTGTGCAACAAGAACTCTTTTTGCCAGTCTACAAAAGAATATTTGAGTAGTATTCCTTCTCTGGTCCCATTCCAGCTCCCTCAAACCCTATTTAACATGAATAAGCTGCCTGCTAAATGCCAGGCAAGATTAGGAGAGAGAGCATCAAATTCACTGACAATAATAAAGAAAAACAATCAGATCCCAACAAGAGCCACAGAGTTGTGCATTTAGATACTGATGCAAGAACTCTTCTACATTTACTTCTGTAGCAGAATATGAACACTTCTGTGACACCTGCATCAATCCTGAACTAACAACTCTTAACACCAATTATGCAGTTTCATCTGCTTTAAAAATTGAGCAATTAAATACCCAGATTACTGGCTTTACCCAGTGCTCACAGAAGAAAAGTGTGGTGGGAGTGAAGTCAGTCACATAACAGTCACATACCTGGAATCAGAAGCTACAGTTACCTGGCAGCTACATATCTCTTGGCTTTTATGTTCTGCTCCTGCTTCCTCCCCAGCAACACAAGAGGCAAGCATACTTACTGCCTTTAACTTGACATGCAGGCTCTCCCAAGCAGCCCTGTAGTGCCAACAGCTGGGAGGCCAAAGCCAAGATCAGGTGCAAATCCAAAGCACAAACATCAGACACAAGTTCCCAGAGTACATATATGAAGACTGTACATGATTATCTCATGTGTAATGAACTTCAAAACCTGTGTTTAGCTTTGATTTGCAGGACTGCCTTTGGGACACAAAGCTTGGATGTCACAGGCTGAGAGCAACAGCAGGGAACTGGGTAAGTGGGACATGTCCAGGTAATCCTAAGGGAGGCAAATCGAGTTAGAAAGTTTGGGATCGTTGCTTGTGCAGTCAAGTTTAACACATTTGCATGTAGATCTAATGTTTAAGAATTTGAGACATGCAGTTACATGCTTAAGCATGAATCTATTACCAAACTGGGATACCAAAACCCCCAAATCTATTTCCAGATTTGTTTGGTCAGTTTAAACATGCATAAGGTAGAAACAAAGAGAAAGCCAAGTGATAAAATCTATTTATCATATATATCTCCTTTACAATCATAACGCATGTATCCGGCAGTAGACTCACTGCACTCAGTACCAGGATATGAATTGGACCTAAATTAAGTGCTCAAGTTTCAGACTAATCAAAGCATATATTTCATATTCCATCCCTTATCCCTACCTAAAGCAAAGCAAAATTTCAACCTCAGCTAAAAAGAAACTCTATTGAAGTGGGTTTGTTATTTCTTTCCCTTTGTTTTGCTGCATTTACTCAAAACAACACCACTAAACTCTAGAACTATTTCTGACTGGAGAACTTAAGAACAGTGTTTCCATTAATAAGGATACTAATTTTCTTCTTAATGATTTAAGTATTATGCTAGACTCTTCATTTGTAAGGAAAAGCATCTTTAGATGTCCACAAGCTTCAGTAAGTATTCAGCAAATTAATTTTGCCCATATTAGAAATGGGCATATTTAATATAATTAAGAAGAATTTGAAACTAAAAATAGTTTCTAGCACTATAGGATTAATCATGTCACTACAAAGTGATCAGCCATTTTCATTCTAGTAACATCTAATGGACAGCCAGGACTGACAGTCTTTTGTATGAACACAGTAGCAGAAAAATCTATCCTTCCCACCCCAAATCTCCTCATGATCCACTTAGAAAGACTTGTATCAGAAAAGTGACTAGACATAAAAAAACTTGGAATAATGCACTTCTAAAAATGCCACATTAGGAGTGGGATAAAGAAATAGAAGGGAAAGAAGAGAAGGCATACAGGGAATACAGAGAGCAAATGGGAGTTCAAAGCGATTTGTCTCTGACAACACATTAGAAGTCTGGTCAGAACAGGAAGTAGTTATGGATTTTTTTTCCTAATTAAAGATTAAGAAACGAAACATTTGCAGTTCAGCAAAAATAGTATTTGCAAATATGCTAACTAGGACAAGAGCTGCAAGATTAATTCAACTTGCTTCAAGAGCGTAAAAGCATTTTTATCTCCTGTGTAACAAAGCACTGGACTACTTACGTTGTAGTTTTTAACCTATTTTTACCTGTCTCCTGAGTTTAGCTAATGGCTGCTGCCACATGCAGAGTGGGGGATTAAATACATCAATATACTGCTGTGTTGTCATAAACTCCTACACTGTCAGGAGATTCATAAGTACAGAAGAAATTTTCTTAAGAGCATTGTCTATAAATTGTATTAAAATACTTTAATAACTTCCACCACTGCTTTGTGAAAAATGAAAGTACTATTTCCCATTTGATGCACAGAAGGGAAAAAGCGCACAGAAATGTTATTTTATGCCAGTATCTCAACATGCTTCTAGGTTCTTGACTTCAGTGTTAGGTTTAATGTAATAACCTTGTGACAAAACGCACACATTCATCTGCACACATCTTCACTCAAGGCTTGAGCTAGACAACATTTTCTGCCAGGATCTGTACATATACTGCCGGCACAGCAGCCAGCAAAAAATCCTCTTCAAGGGCATTCCCAAGGTTCTCCTCTGCATTTAAATCCTTCTTCCTGTTTGCCACAGTGTAAACATCACCTATTATTAGGCTGGCCTCACCAGCATTGTCTGCCTAACTTCGTTTCTTTCCCTGCTTTACATTTCAATCAGGTCAGGTCTTCACCCAAGTAAAGCCCCCTCTCCTGCATACAGTTTTTTAGGTCAAGGCTGATACCTGCCTGTTCAGCTGCAGCACAATGCCAGCAAAAGTTAAATTTTGTATTCAGCACCTCCCAGCCACACAACAGCTACAGGGAACATTTCCCGAAAGGATCGATTACTTCAAGTCCCAGCACTAAAAAAACGTCAGGTCTCTAAAGTGTCAATGGTGCTGTAGAAGGGGGTGTTTGTGTGGGAAATTGTTGGGGGCAAAGTAGTAGCACTCCCCTGCCCCTTTCAGATGTGTGGATTTTCTCTAGTGCAACATTTGAGTTCATCACCTATCTGGCGCCATTTTTGGCTGACAAATGGCTCCTGGAAAGCCTTGAATGCTCAGCTATAAGATGCCCAACCACTGATCATCCCCTAATCTCCAAAGCAATCAGACTGCACATCGAAATTCATTCTGAAGTTGCCCCAAAGGTTGCCTAAGAGAAGAACAAATAGGAGCAGAGCATTAGCAACATTTCCTGCAGATTACTTTGGTCTCCTGAGGCATGAAAAAACAGAGCTCCCTTTGGTCCTTTCTAGTAAGCCCTGCTATATACTGCAGCTAAAAAGGATGGATCTTCTGAGGCAGAAAGGACTCTGCCCTGTAGCACATATACACAGATTTCAAGCAAGCAGCCAACTTTTACTCTCCTCATTCTGCAGGATATTTCTGCCTATGGAATATGCACATGTATTGTCCTTTCCAACACACAAGCACAGATTTAAGAGGAACACAGAAAGACTGAGGCACACTTAAAAATACTTCAGTTAATAGTAAAGAATTGGCATAAACTGGAAGAAAACAATGTAGAAGACCCACTGATGGAGATCCTTCAGCTAAAGGACTGCCCACCCCCTGTGATGAAGATAATATTTCTGTCAGTGCACAGTGGAAGGCAATAATGCATGCACAGACCCAACAGCAAGGGGAGATGCTGAGACATGCCAGTGATCATGTTAGATTCATGTAGCCCACTAGCATATGTAGATCCATCAATAGCCTATGTAGTTTACCTTAAAATGCAGCCTTCTGTCAAGGAAGTAGAAAGCAAGACCATAGTCCCATATTAGCCTCAATCCTTCAGTACACCATCCCAACTATGGAATAAATGTTCTGTGCATGACTAGTTTTCTATAATCTGTGCCATCAAGCCTGTATTAGATGGATGAAATCTGTAGTGGATGGGTCAGCATCAAATGCTAGAACTACTAAAAGTAGGGCATGTTTTAAATGGCACAAGAACCATATATCATCCTTTGATTGAAAGAAGTCAGTTGCCTATGCTTTTTTTGGTTTCATGCCAAAGTTACCAAAAGCTACTCTTCTAGATTGAAAGCAAGCAGACAAAATCCCCCACACTTTCTTCCCAAGAGCAGATGTGAAATGCTTCAGGCTCATTACTAAAACAAGATGACTACATTTCCTCAGCAAAAGCTGTCTTTGTTCAGTGCTTCAGCATCAACTACTTCAAGTTCAGCACCTGGATGTTCACCATCACTTCTACAGAACATAGAGAGAAGCACAAAACAACACCTACACATTCCTAAGTGTGCAAGGCACAGGGGAAAGGTTGCTTACTCCAATATAATAGGTGTCCCTAGTGCTGCTAAAGCAATTTGCTATTTAGCTGTGAAGTACATGGTCATCCCTGAGAAACACAAAAGGAAACAGGGGCAGATAAAATAAGGCATATAGTATGAAAGCAGCATGCATCTGCCTACTGCAAAGCCCATAGCTTAACATTTTCAAATTAAAATATGTCTGCTGAAATGCAAGCTATTCAACACCAGAGAGAAGGTCAGCTTGATTCTTAACCTTTGCAAAGCTCTGGCTTCCCCATCTGTATCCAATGAGAAAGGTCTAGGCTGAATATTAAAATCCATGCTTCAAGAACAGCAATGGTAATTAAAGTCCTTCAGTTTAAAGGGTACAACAGACTAGTATTACCAACCAGCCTGGTGCCTGTGCAGCACGCAGATGAAAGCTGATAGCAGCTGTAGAAAAAGGAACAATTTTCACATTAATCCTTATTAATTATCTGCATTAGTGCTGCAGGTACTTGACACATCCTACTTTAACTACTCAGTAATATTAAGAACTGATTAAATACTGTAAGAATTACCTTAGAAAGCAGAAAACTTAAGTCAGATATCTATATTAGACCAATCTCTTTCAGCACAGGCATGGCTTACCTGATACCCCCAATAGGGCTAACAGGATAGAACAGCAGGTGCCCCACTGTGTTCCTGCACTGTGCCATCAGTTTGGTTGAGGTATAATGCTGGACCTGACTTCATAGTCTGTGCACTTTGTGGCTTGTGAGCCAGGGCAGAAGACAGAAAGCAGCACCACGTAGCATCACATGGCATCAGCCAAGGTCTGTCTAAGCTGCAGGTTAACATAAACCTAACCCACTTGAAGGCCACCTACACTGCACCAGATGGTGACTGCTTTCTCAGTTTGGCTGTCTGCATTATGCTTGCACTGGTGGATCAGCACAGCTGGAAATCCTGAGCTGATTCACTGCCAGTTTGCCCAACATCCAAAGTGTGTTAGCCTCCTTGCCATGTGAGACATCAACCACTTGCAGAGCTGAGCTGCCAAACACAGGGCAGTCTTGCCTGCTACCTCCTGCACCTAACAAGAAATTAAGGGACTCTTGTGGCAAAGATGCTGACTTCCAGAAGCATTCAGCCAAGTGATCCTACACAGCGGTCCCCTGTGCAAGCTACTAGGGTATTCCCCATCCTAGTGGTAACTACTCATTACACTAAAAACACCAGTTAAACACATTTAATAAAAATCAGCTGTGGTGAAAAATTTCCTGCTGCATAAGGCTACAGTAAAACTTGTGACTTCTTGTTTTAATCTCACAAGCAAAGAAGAGACTATGCTTTCTCCTGAATACATTGCGTATCTTGTCAAGGACCAGCTCACAAAGCAGTAGGGCAGAGAGACCAAGGACCCACCAAGGGTAAGAATCTTCACCCAGTTACTGTTGCAGCAGCGCTTGGCTGCGCAAAGGAGCTCCTGTTTGTGCACTGCAGACAGACACTTCTGGCAGGTGGGAGAGCTGAACACAGCTCAAGTCAGGCTGGATCAAGGCTTCTCAGCAGCTGCAACTTAGCTTGAACATTTACTGCAGCCAAAATTAGGGGACGAGAAGGGAAGAAAAGGACAGTCATATCACCCTCAATTTGGGGTCAGGAAGACTGGTTTGGAAGCAATAGAGCAATTCAGGCTTTGGTGGGGGATCCTTTGAGCAGGGGGCTCCCTTCGCTTACTTCCACTTCATTACTTCCACACTGTGTCCTGAGACACCACCAATACCCTCCCAGTTCAAGAGCCAAGGGAAGCCTCAGGCTTGTCCCCTCAATGCCATAGCAGTGGGACACACTACAAGGCTCACAGGGCATAATGGAGAAAGACAATAGCTTCAAGCCATCCCCTTCAACTACTCAAACTTTATTAAAGGAGTAGGAACAGCTCCATGAAGAAAGGAAGCCAAGATCAATTTTTGGCAGAAACACCAACAAGATAATACAGCAACAGTCTGCATCTCACCAGTGTGGAAGTGACTGCACTGAAACAGGAGAACATCTGTTCCATTCCAACATATACAGAGGGAATTGAGCCCAGAAATAAGTTTAGGTCTTCATTAACATTCACTGATGGAACAGACTACTTTTACACAGGTCACTGTTTCTGTCAGTAGTTACATTTAGAAGTACAAGGAAATTGTAATTTCATAACAAAGATAGCCGTTCAGATACAGAACAACATTATTCTGGCGACAGAAGAACATTATTCTGTTGATAGAATGCTCAGTAACTACATTTTCCATAAAGCAGCCATAGGTCAGGAAGTAGACTAAGAAACACTGATAGCAAAGAAGATAAGATTGCCTAGAAGTATATGGAGAAATATCAGGAAACTGCAAGCAATACTTCACATAATCATAAATCAATAGGGGTTACATTAATGTGACATAAGATTACACACTGAGTCATAGAAATCCACATGGTAATTTACACAATAACTATGACAGATACTCTAGGTGACTGAGGACAAGGGTAGCAGTTCACTTTAGGGCATGCTTTCATTTAGACCCTGCTAAATGTGTACTCTGCTTAAACACATCAAGATAAATAACTTCAGATTATAGTGTTCCTAAAAGAAGATCCATTTTTCAATCAACATTAGGGAAAGAAGCAAAGCAGCAAGAAAAAGGACTAAGTGACACTTTAATACAGCATGTTCTATTTGCAAATGGCCCACTTTGCTATTAGTGTATCTACTCAGACAAAAGAAACTCATCCAACCTTTAGCAGACAAGCTTTCCTGCAACTGCAATGATATCTGCAGAAACAGTGGACACAAAAAACACATCCATTCAAAAGATTCACATAGACCCCTTCTGGCTTTGAGAGAGTTGAAGCTCCTTTCTTGATTGGATGGAAGGACCAGGACATCAGAGGGTTTTGTTGGTTTTCACTCAGTAAATCATGATCTCACCCACTCAGAACATGAGCAAATGCAGCATCAACTGAAGTCATAGTGACACACTTCAGCTTCACCAGTCCCTCTTCAAGGAATTTAACCTACAGCCAGGAACCCAACAAGTCAAAGTCTGTTCAAAGTAAACTGCATCAATCCTCTATCATTACAGCAGCTTTGCTACACAAAGTGCCCTTAGTTTCAAATGGAATTATTGCCTCTCAAACAGAACATGTGACATTAAATCAATAAAGACTGCAGAAAAGTCATACAACATAAATAGGAAATAGAGAATTTCTAACCCAAAAATTAATATCGAATATGATTTCTTCCACTTCAACCAGTTTGAATTTGTCTTTTTAAATATGACCTTAGCTTGAAGATGAGAAAGCAAAATAGAGTTGCTAAACTTTGCAGGTGTTATGTATCTAGTTCTGGCAAAAAAACACACCCAACCTAAAATTAATTTAATTTCCTCAGTGTTCTGAATTTTAAACCACACAGAAGTAACAGTTTTGTAGCTGGCTTTTTTTTCCCCAAGTATGTCACATGCTGTATTTTGATTTCTTTTCCCAAATGAATACCATAGTAGCTGCTTATTTTTACAGACAAGTATATGAAATGACTGAGGTACAGCCTCAAATATGTGAGCTCAAGAAGTGAAAAACATTACAGGTGATGGCCAAAGGCTTTTTAGATTGCAGCCCAACTGCGTCTATCAACTGTGCGATTCCAGGAAGAACTCACCCTTATCACTGCAGTTGCTATTAGCAAAGGCAAGGGCACAGGGGACAGCTGGGGACAGAAAAACATAAACCAGAACTACAATCCTGTCATGCTGTGTGAATGAAGAGCAAACCAGGCTATGTCGCACAGCTGTATACCACCCACACACAACTCATATCTCATATTCCTTTAGGGAAAAAAGCCCAAAGAACAACTAGATGGGCAAATTAAAACCACACTGGACAAGGAATCATTTACCACTTGTGCTGTCCGCTGTCAGAGAGAGACGCCAGCTGCAATACAGCCACTCTCCAAAACAGACACTACAGGTCAAGTAAGTGCTTTTCACTGCAATATCACTGAGAACAGTTAAATGCCCAAACCAGAATTCCTACCTGCCAGCAGGACAGAAGCAGACAAAACTGGGACCGTACTACCCACAGGTGAGCCTGGCATGCCACACAGCCAGCCTCCCTCCCCACAGCACAACAGCAGGATAACACACGCAGAAGTAGCAAGCCTGCCCATACAGAGCATACATTTTCCACACCATTTATCTCTTTGTCAAGTTGAATAAGCCAGGTTGGTAGCACATACCTTCTGACCTCTAGGTGCCCTTCTTCACCCACCTGAGAAGCGGTGAAGAAATAGGGCTGGTCAAAGCCACTTTCCTACCTTCAGAATTCAAGGTGCAGCAACTCTCAGAATCCACACCAATGATGTGCTTCAACATCCACCATAGAGGCAGCATTACAGCCACAAAGTGCTATCTCCATGCACCAAACTAACAAAACCTACAGAAGAAACCACAGCCAGAGAAACTTCTGGCACACCCAGCTTGTGCTAATTTATGCTCCTTATTAGTGTAATAAGGGACATCTGAATGAGAGCTACCTGCAGCTTGGCTCCAGGGGGAAAGGACAATACCCATGGTGTTTGAGCTGGGGGTGCTTTCTGGGCTGGAGTTTTCCAGAAACAGTTTCCTGGGAAGGCTGGAGCTGTTGCCTTCCTGCTACATTAGCAGTACTCAGCCTCTCATGGTCTTGCTTGCTGCAGGTCAGACACATGTCCTCCCTCTGAGCAAGAGCAGAGAGCTTGTAGGCAAAGAAACACAAAATGCAGACACCCACATAGTCTCAAATCTGACCCATGGGGATGTCAGCCAGATATGCACTAGTTTACTGCTAATTTGATTCAGATTAGAGTTAAAATTATAGCAATAGTAACTTGTTGCTGACAGTAACTATTGAGTGGAAGAGGGTACAAACAGCATAAATCCAAGCTAGTAAAACAAACTCATGTTCTGAGTTACTGAATTCTTGGGTTTTCTCTTATCATCCATTTGCTATCTGGCTATCTATATAATTTGAAGAGCTCTGGAACATGCACAGATTAATAACTTTGTTCAATGTTCATCCATTTTTCTTGGCTGTAAATAAAATTAAGCTTGCAGTAGAATTTTATATTGGCTTATGTTTGATGTCCCCTAAGTTACGATTTCCATGTTCTGCTTCAAGAACCTTTTTATGTCACTAGCTTGCTTTTGTATTTCTCAAAAAACAAAATAAAATCAAAGCAAAATTCATGAAGCAAGGCATGAAAAACACAAGCCTGCCAACGCAGCTGTATGAGTACTGATCAATAAAAGCTTACTTTGTGCTAGAAAAGAAACACAGTTTTTCCGCAAGTATAGCAGAATTTATTATCATAAATTACTTCTAAGGCCGCTTCCAAGAAAATTTCAAGGCATTATGCACAGGTAACAAAGTAAGCCTGACCATCAGCTGGCCAAAGGCTTAACAGAAGGAGGTAAAAATTAGACCAGAGTTGTAGCACTTCCATAGCAGTGCTAAACCAGAGAATGCAGGGCAATAGTGACCAGAGGCAAACCAAAGGTCTTAGTTCTGTGCAAATGAGGCACAATTTTCCTTGCCAAGAGCAGAATTCTGCAAGAGCAGTTATGCTGCTAGATTTCAAAACCAAGCTCCCTTGGCCTCATTAGAGCCATTCAGACACACAGGGTATGTTGTAGGCTTTGAGCTGCTGTTACCCACTAGACCTGCAATTTGCTTTTCAAGCTTTTGCAAGCTTGTATAAAACCAAGGCCATAGCAGAAAGAACAAAAACAACAGGATCAAGTTTAGCTGGATTGCATGGGCTTTCAGTCAATTAAAATCTGGAGCAGTGTGGTAAAACCTCCTCACAGCCCTTCCCCTTATCCTGAATAAACAGTAAAACAAAATGCAAGGGATAATTCCTCCCTCATTCCCCGACTTCTTTTAACATATCCACACTCATGTTCTCTCAAAGGTCTAGTATTTCCCCAATCTAGCTTCATGTCTATCTGGGTCTTCAGGGCTTAATTAGCTCCCACACAGACTGATTGCCTTCAGCTAATGCTGGGAATTAAACACAAATGTTCAGCTGTTCAGCTAACCTGGACCATCCGTACCAATGTCTCTGATAAGGACTTCAGGGCCTTTATAATGCTGACAGAAGTCCTGTCACCTTACCATAGGAACTCCACACTCAACTCTCTTCCGAAGCGAATATCCCCTTGGCCTTCTTCAGCAGCAGGCTGCACAGATCCCTTTTGCATACAGCTTTTGACTACAGTGAGCTCCTACCTTCTGCCTCTATAGCCTGCTGTTGTGGTTTAAGCCCAGGCGTTAACTCAGAACCAGGCAGCTGCTCTCTCACTCTCCACCCTTCCTCCCCCACTCCCCCAGAGGGATGGGGAGGAGAATAGAAAGAATGTAACTCCCACGGGCTAAGATAAGAACAGCCCAGTAACTAAGGTATAACACAAACCACTGCTGCTACCACCAATAATAATAATAAGGGAAATAA
>WYDI02000932.1:0-12789 GCA_009867235.2 Psittacus erithacus
CTTAAACAGGGGAAGTTTAGATTGGATATAAGGAGGAAGTTCTTTACTGTAAGGGTGGTGAGGCACTGGAATGGGTTCCCCAGGGAAGCTGTGAATGCTTCATCCCTGGCGGTGTTCAGGGCCAGGCTGGACAGAGCCTTGGGTGGCATGGTTTAGTGGGAGGTGTCCCTGCCCATGGCAGGAGGGTCGGAACTAGATTGTCTTAAGGTCCTTTCCAACCCTAACTATTCTATGATTCTGTTTGAATTTAGACAGTATTTCTGAGCCACTTGAATTCTGCAGGACTCGGTGCCCTCATTGTGAATGCCTGTGCAGTCTTTAGTGTTTGGATTAATGCGGTCTGCTGGAAGTTGCCCAAGTTATTAGTCAAGCATTACAAATTAGTTGATAATAAATATTCATCAGCAGCTGTCCCTTTGGAGCCTGAGGAATTAAGTAAATGGTTTACCCAAATGCCTTTTTGTGTCTGTGGAACTGTATGGCTCCGCTCAAATCAGCCTGTGTTAGGTTGTACTTCAAGCAGGCAGTTAACTGCTGTGAGGAGCCTCTGGTTCAGACTGATTCTGAAAAACAGAACTGTTGATATAATTTATATTCTATAGGGGTAAAGAATAAACTAGAAAAACCCCACATATCTCCCACATACCTCTTTGCCTTTTTTGTGTTTGTCTTGCTTATATTTTAGGACTTTTTTTAGCTCTGTTTATGACTTTTGCATGAAAGACTGGAAAAAAGTTTGTGACAGTTATAGTGAAACTGAGAGTAAACAGTTTAGTTATTTCCATCTTTCCCATCATTATTACCGAAATCGAGTCTCAAACAAAATATATCTTATCAGGAAGAAAAATAACATCAAACAATGAAGCAGATTATACACACCCTGGCAAGCAGGGGTGTTTAGGAGTCTGAGTTATGGCTGTTTTTCAGAACAGTGTTTAGATCTGTGGAAAAGTTCAAGATTTCAAGCTGTGTGTTTTTATGATTCAAAGAAACTGGATATAAAATGGGTGCTTGCAAATTGTTTTAAAAGTTAATGGGAGAACTGGTTTATTTAACATTGCGCTTGCTTGTAATTTATATTGAGAAACATTATTGTGAACAGTATGGAGAAAATAATAGACTTTTTCAAGAATTAATTTGCAATTGTTGCAGTAAATATAAATTATAGTGTTGTCCTAAAGGATTATTAAAATATACTTATGAAAAATACTGGGATTACAAAAATACTGAAATTACAAACTTTTCAACAACAAAGAAAACATTGCTATGTCATCAGTTTTAATGAAATCTTTTCAGGAAAGCAAAATGTGAAGTGTTCTTTCACATTCTGACATATCCATGTAATACTCCAGTCCTTTCAAAACTTCCTGTAAGAGAGATGTCCTTAATGGGAAGAAATTCTTTCATCTAGAAAAAAAGGGATTCAGGAACATAATTTACTTTAAAGGCAAATAACACTGAGATGCTGTATATTTTAATGTGAGATATAAAAGGTTTTAATATGAAAGAATATGGTGGCCATAAAGTCAGGTATGCAGAAACTCAGGCAGCCCAGCAGTATATTTTTACACAGATTCACTTGTTATGTGTGAGTCTTTGAGTGTTTTTCACATACTGTGAAAAACACAGCCCCCTGCCTCAGTTGTGGTGTGAGACCCATCATGCTTTTTGCATTCTTCATTCAGTTACTACTAATTGCAGTCACTGACTTCAACTAGGAGTTGGGTCAGTCCACAGCAAGCCAGCTGCATTGGTATTTCTGTGCTTACCATCTGGTGCATGGTCCCCCAGACCTATTTATGAGCAAATCAGAAGTAAGTTCCAGTGCTCTGTATGTGTATGGTACATTACAGGAGCTGTAGTCTGTGAAGCTGCACCACAAGGAGGACAATTAGTCTATGAAGAGCCCAAACCAGCAGGGCTGAATGATGGACAGTGGCAGCTCTGGAAAATGTGGTGTAATATTTTGCTAAGCTGGAATGTTTTAAAAGTGCTGAAAATTTTAATTTGGAATTTATAGTTTGTAACTATTTTTTCAGACACTTAAAGATTCATTTTCTTTTAAATTTTGATTCCATATTTGATTTTTAATCAAGTCATTCTGTACAGTGAGGTACTTTCAATGAAAATAAGATTACTGTGAAGACTCACCTATCTAGATAAAATTAAATGTGTATAGCACCTTCACTTATTCTACAAAATCAGTTGATTTTTTTGTTACCTCATCCTTGAAAGAGAATTGATTTTTTTCTAGGAAAAGAGCAGCCAGAGCAATAATTCATCAAGGTAAATTTCTTCCTGAACACTCGAAAACATAGGTATTGTTATGACCATGTAGAACAGGATTTTATAGTGAAAACTCTTAGATGATCTTATCCGTGAGTACCTTCTGTACTTGCTTCTTCTTTCCTCTGCTTATAACTATCCTCAATGTTTAAAATAATTCCTGTTTGCTGTGGATTGTCTGCAGAGGTCATAGCATTACATTGCCTAAATTTTTAGTCAATTCCAAGGGATAGATTGAGGCTGACTGGCTCAGCTGTTGTGAAAAATATAATTGTCTTAAATTACAGAGACTTGAAGAAGAAACTGTGAAGTCAAAATCTAAAAATACCAAAAAAGGCCAAGTATTTGTGACTCACAAAAGCCAAAAGGTGATTGCAAGATCAGACATCACAGGATTTTATTATCCAGGTATATATTTTTGTTCACATTTTAAATACTGTTTAGAGTTTCTTAATTCTGATAAAACATTAGTTTTGCTCACAATTAGCTACTTCTACCTTAATCAGATTTGATATTACATGTGCATGTGCATGAAAAAAGAGTATATATCTTGTGTATGCACATACATACTTTTATAAAAAGACATATCTTTTGTAAAGTTAGATGCATTTATATAAGAAAAGTGCAGAAGGAAATCCTTTTAAATGAGTATCCAAGAGTATCCACCTATACCCCTTTGATGTTTCCCTTACATGTTTCTATTGAGTGTTTGGAATAAACAAGCTTTTGCATGTGTTCAAATAATTCACTAAAAGCTTCTGCCTTTTTATTGAGTTTTGGGTCGGAAAGATCAGTAGGTAAAATCAGGTTCTTTTGTTTCATAAAAAAAATCAGGTATGTATGTGTTTGCTTTTGTGTTACCTTTACTTGTTTGTTTGTGTTGTTTGTTTTTTTTTAATTACATATTTTTAACTGTGGAAATAGTTTCATTGTGTCAGCTATCACCCACCAGACCAACTTACACATTTCAGACCTGGGCCTGAAAATTATTCTTTGTTTTACTTTTATGGCATTATTAAGAATGGTTACTAAGACTCTGTTTTTTTCTTAGGTACAAATGTCTCTATTGCCCTGGCACAACTTAACTTAGCTAAATGAAAATGAAGAGTGTGTAGTATAGATGCATTTGACCCCAGTGATAAAAGAAAAATCATTTGAATATTTTATTATGTTATTTTTTAGGAACTGTGATAAAGAATATCAGTTCTACCTATGCACTTGTTGACTTAAACAGTGGGGAGACCTGTACTGTACCTGTGAAGTTCATTATACCTGTGGGAGGTGCTATGCCATGCCCATATCTGCAGGTGAAAAATTTTATTTTTTTATGACAGCAAATATGCATTTTTAATTTTGTTCATTTGGTTGCGCATAAAATAAAGGATAGATTAAAAAAAACCCACTTTTATATAAAACTATTTATTTTAAAGAAGAGTTTTTAGTGATAATAGTATCATGCCATTTTCAACATGCTACTTTTTAATTTGTTTGGAGCTTGTTTTCATTGCAATCCTATTCCTTTGCTTATTAGAATTCTCTATTATTTTCTGTATAAAAAATGAATATTTGCCTCCCTATGGAAGAAAGGTGAGCTTTTTGCCAGCAGAATGATTGTTTCCTAGCACAGGGATTACAAATGAAGGAGAGCCTTTTATATACAGTGTGATGAACAGCATGTTATAACCATTTGTTTTTCACAGCATATTTTAAATCCAGCAAACAACCTCATATTAAGGCAAATAACAGTAATGGAAAAAAATTCTTATTCCATTTCTGGTTATATTTAAAATGTATCAGCTGACTATTGTAATCACAGTTGTTTTTTCAGGTGATTCTTATTTTACATGAGAGAGATGATAGATACAAAAAGGACCCAGAATGGATACAGTTATTTTGAATACAAGAAGCATTTTTGTAACTTCTTTCTTATACTTGAAACTAGAGACATGCTTTTTTTTCCTGTTTGATATCAAGGCAAATCCTGATCTAGAGGTTCCTGGTATTTCATAGGGAACATCCAACTCTAGAGAAGATCTGCAGAATTTGATAGAAAGTTGTGATTTCTATGTGAATTTTTAAAATAATTTTTTATAGGTTAGTTATATACAGAATTCTCTAAAATTCCCAAGGTTCGTTTAAAAGCTCATTGAATATGTATAAATTTGCACAAAGTCTAGGGAATTAGGAGTTGTAAGCATTTCCTCATTCAGTTTGACTTGCTTGTTGAGCCCTGGTACATTTAGTAGGGCTCTGTCATTCATTTTTGTTTTATGTTCTCTCCTTGATTCAGTGGAAATTACGAGTGATTGGTACGTGCAAGGACCAAGTTCTTGCCTTTTAAAAATCTGTATTAAAGCATGGGAACATGTGAGAATGATGATTCATGTAAGAATATCTTCATATTTACTTTTTGTGTCTTGTAAAACTCGTAAGTTACACAGTTCTTGCAAACTGATGTTTTCCTGATGTGCAGGTTGGAGACTACGTGTTTGCCAGAACTGGGACACAGACAGGAAATGAATATTATGTGCCTGCCATTGTCATAGCAACACCAAACAGCATGAAAATGAGTGACAAACTCTACACAGTTCTGATGTTCAACAACAGGAAAGTAGGCAAACCTAAAAGATTATACCAATTTGGCAACGGTATTACCATTGCTCGATTTTTGATAAGGCAGATAAAATTTTCCAGGCTAATGAACTCACTGTTCCAATCGCTATCTCCAGGTAACCAAAGCAAATCAAATTTCAGAGCTCAATCAATGAAAAGCTCATGTAATAGACATGAACCAAGAAATTCTGTTGAATAATTTCTTCTTAAATCATGCTCTTCTTTCAGCTATGATCCATTTGGTGGCTTTCACAAGCTCCATGCTGCTAAAATGAGAAACATATGGAGTTTTATCACAGTCACTAAAGTCTTCAGTTCATTTAATTATGTTTGTTTGTTTGTTTGCAAGCCATCATGATAATTTCACTGCATTTTTCATAGTGCAGAAAATATACTTTTGAACTTGAAACTTTTATCTTTATCATTTAGAGGCTGATTACAGTTACACTAAAACAGTTGACTTTTTAGACATGTCTCTTCATTGTTTATGAGATTTTGATTTAAATTAGGTGAATGTTGATTGTATTATTGCAGGAACACTGTGTAAGAAGCGGGCTTATTAAAATCAGCCAAATGAAGTATGCTTTTTCCTGTCGATATATCAGAATGGTGCAGATGGTGGATTGTATGATGTAAGTATGTTTGAACCTAAAAATATAAAAGTTATTTTGCATGAATCCTAAATGTTGTACTTTGGGTTCAACTATGGTGTCAAGATTTCCATATGTAGTACTCTAACGACAGTTGTGAACAGGCTTGCTGTACACATGCAACCAAGTGATTTGACCCACAAGTGTGTGAAGCAGAAGAGCAGTAACTGTCCATCATACCATTTTATTATCTGGCAATTTATTGCCATATTTTTATTTTGGAAACATTGGTGGGATGAGATGGTCTGAAGCTTAGCCTCAGGAAGCTGTTAGAGGATTGTTGAAAGATGAAATCCATTTTCTATTTGTTGTAGACTGCTTACATCTGATTACTAGTGTTTTGAAGACACCAAGGCCAAGGGACATTGTGGGACTCAGAGCAGTAATACTTTGACAGCTCTGAGAGTGGAATTTAGGTGCTTCGGCTCCATGGATTTATACTGTATGTCAAGATTTATAGTGCAGAGTGCAATGAAATGTGTAAAGCAGCTAATAAATGATGAAGAGAGCTGAGCATCTGAAACTCAGACTCTTTTAACTTAGATACCCACTTACATCCCTAAACTGGACATATTTGAGATTTCCAGGGTTTTGAGATTTCCAGGGTCCTCTGTTGACACTGGATAGCCTACATAAATAGTAATTTTTAGCATATAGGCAACATAGACCCTACCCGCAAGTATTCAGATGAAGTGTATTTGTGTGCCAATAAAAACCTTGATAACCACTACTGATACACAATATTCCACAATTTGCTGCCAGAATCACAGTGCCTTCTTTTACACGTTTGCAACTTTATCATCTACTTCAATATATTTCTTTCCATCTTTTTCTACATCATGTGTCATGTCTGATGCTGCTGAATTTTTAGTCTCTTCCAAGAACTAATGATAGAAACCTGGTACTGTTGAGCTTTTATAGTTTAGAATCTTTGAAATTTCCTACTTCTTGGATCTGTAACTCTGAACAGTAAATTGCTGTATAAGACTTGAGCACACAGTCCCTGACAATGTGCTTACTAATCCAGAATATTTGTCTTTTGCTTTTTGCTAGCATCTGTTTGGGGAGGTTTTCCTGCAATCACAGTGGAAAGAAATAATTATTGCAGAACAAGCATTCTGCAAATGTAGCTAACAAATTAAATATGCAAAGTAAAACATTATGTGCTCTTGGCCCACACCATAAAAGACAATTATTCCCCAAATTCTTTTTGTAGTCATAAGAGGTAGACAGAACTCTGGTTCAGAACTCTGTTATAGGCTATTCTTGACTTATTTTATAAGTAAACGGGAAACAGTAATAGCCATGTCAAATGGTCAAAAGTGTGATAAGTCCTTCACTTTTCAGTACTGTGAGATGTGGGAAAAGGTGAAATCTATGCCATGTAAAGACGAATTTTAAATAGTGTAAGATATGTGTGCTTTTTCCTTAATGAATTTACTTGTCTGATTTTCTAGCCTGGACAGAGAGATCACAAAGCCCTATCCTCACTCACCTGTGGAAGATGAAGGAGGAAAAGAAGCAAAGAAAAGTGTTGTGAAAGGAGATAGGGGAAAAAAGAAAAAGAAGAGGAGACCAGTAGACAAAAGAGATCCCAGAGAGAAGATGTCAGACTCTGATGATCTTTTGTTTGTCTCCAGAAGGAAAATAAAGCAGAGAGGAAGAAATTCACTGCCTAGCAATAAAGAAGAATTTGGAGGTAAAGAAGTAGCTATGGAAAATGATAAATATTAGGGATTAAACAGATCTGATGGCCCTTTAGTTAATCCCCACACAAGGAACCTGGTTTCTACATTTCTGGGTATTAGACCAGTCTGATTTGCCATGTCCTAAGTGACGAGGTTCTTTCACCTCCTTTGGAAATCATTCTTCACACTGATGATTCTCAGCATGTGTTTCCACAGCAAAGGGAAGAACTGGATAAAGCATGTTCCTAGAAGATGCTATCTTAATTTTCCTAACATTTGTATAAGCAGTTGAATATGCAATAACACCAACCTTAGTATCTGCTTATAAGCAGAGTATATATTCCAGTGCTTCATTAGCTTCATTATTGTGTTGATGTGTAGTTTTGTCTTATTTATTCCAGAAATATTATCATAGAATCATAGAACAGTTAGGGTTGGAAAGGACCTTAAGATCATCTAGTTCCAACCCTCCTGCCATGCTTGCTGCTCTTATTTTGTCAGCTCTGTATTTCTATAAAAGAGTGAATGAGGTCCTGGCAAATTCCCACTGACTGTTACTGAGCTAAATGATTCTTTGTCTAGGTAACTCGAATAATACTATATGATTGAACAAGATCACAAATGCTTGACTCAATCATTGTTTATTGCAATAATTGCTTTTATAGATACTTTAAAAAACATGTATTTGTTTCTATAGAAACATTCTTCTTCCTGTCTTCCTAATCTTCCCTGTTCTATGATGCCTAAAATCAATGTTCATTTCACATGATTTCCTTGTTGATTTTCCAAAATGGTGATCTAATGAAAACCTAAATCAGAAAACAGTTCAGAGTGAAGTACAGGCAATACACAGCAATTGACTGTGTTGCCTGATGCATTAGCAAACGGAGCCCCAGTCTCCTTTTAAATTTATAATGAGATGTGTCTTGAAGCAATTACACTGATAATTACTGTAACTGCCAATATGGGGTCAGTGGAAGACCTTTGAAAATTATCATTTTCTACCCTTTTCTGTGGAAAATCTAGTCCCTCTGAATTGGGTTCAAGAGTGTAGCAGCTGTGGCACCTGGCAGTCTAGTGGATTGGCTGGATTTCCCACAGTAGGGTTTCACGGTTTTAGCACCCACTTGTTTTGCATTCTTATTTTCCAGATACTTCATTCAGCATTTGGAGAAGGCTATCATAATGAAGCAGTGTTCCCATCTGTTGGTCACGGCTTGTTTAATAAGCAGTTGATGGCAATTCAGTAATGCTTGCATCTGTTACTTACTGTAGCTGTGTGTTGTTGAGGGCTCCCCAATAGCCTCCAGATTCAGCTTTTGTTTGTCTCTTGATACCATGTTACAACTTGGCCAAAGCAACTCTTCTGTCAGGGTTGTTCACTCATGGAAAAAGGAAAGTATGTTAAACTTTCCCTCTCTTTCCCCATAAAGAATGAAACATGGAGATGTGCAAGGGAAGAAAGTGCTGTTCAAGTGATGTAGGAGGCATGTGTTGAGGTATCTGAAGGTGGAGAGGAAGCAAAATACTCTCCAGATTTAGGGAGCAAGACCAGAGTGATTTCTTTCAACATCTTGGGAAGGTACACAGAGGGCACCTGCACTGCCCAAAGAAAATAAACAGAGTGAATAGCATGTGGTGGGGAGCACTCTTTTAACAATGCATCTTTCATTTTATTGAAGGTAGCAGTACGGCCACAATACCTTTCAGTGGTTTAGTCTGGTGATGTTTTTGTACTGCAGACAGATACTGTCAGCTTATAGGATACAGCCAAGAAATTTCCTGACTATCACACAAATGAACTCTGGATTCCTGTCTTTTTGGATGCCCAAGGAGAATCAGAACATTCCTTTTGTGTATCTAAGTTCAAAGATGTGCACTTATAAGACAATTTTTAAAGGCACGCTTTTGATTTTTAAACTGTTAGCTTTAGAGTTTTCAGTGGATGATCACCATACCTAACACTAACCATATTCAAATCTTATGCTCTCTATGTACTCAGTCTGTGCTGCTGTTCCTTTTCCACCCTGCATATCTCATCTTTAGCCTTCAGATGCCCCCCACAGTTTTGTTTTCTGCTGCATGAGTTTCTTACATAATCATTTAAAACCAACCCTCCCCAAGAGATATTTGAAGCAAAATAGAATATGTGATTTTGTTTGCTTGCTTTCTTCCTATTTTATTCTCTTTCATTTTTCCTCCAGCTTCCGATCTTTTGCCATTCATTCATTATGATTGTCATCTATTTGTGCCAGGAAGGTGTCTAGTACTTGGTGGTCTCATTTGATGTGATTGTAGAAACTGACTTTTCAATGTCACAGTATTGTTAATGGCAAACCAGAGAAGATAAGCATGGCTCTACAGGGTCAGACAAAGGTCCACGTGGCCCAGACCCTGTCCTCAGCAGTGGCTGGAAGATGGTTCCTGAGGAAGAGTAAGAACAAAAGTTGGCATGCAAATAACAAAAGCTACAAGCAAGAATACTTGAAAAGCAAACTGGTTTGAACTTGTGAGGATGAAAGCGTAAAGAAAAGCAGTGAAAAACCTCTACACATGACTATTGCTGTTACCATAGGCATGAAGTCATTTGTTGCAAGAGGAATTTCAGGGTGTTTGTTGGGGGGGCTGTTGAGCTCTTATATCCAAGCTCATGGTAGGTCAATATTTTCTCTCACTAAAGAGTATCTGATCTCTCCTAGCATCTTTATTCTCCACTTCATCATCGTGGATTTCATCAAGGTGTCAAACTCAGCAGTCACAGAGCGCTTCAACTCTCAGCTCACCAATGCATCCCTGTCACTTTCACAGTCCTGACATAGAAAATTCTCTGGAACCTGGTAAAACCAACATCACTGAAGTTATTAGAGTTAACACGGAGCAGAAAGGATTGGCAAGACAGCCTCAGAACCACTGCACAGAGCAAACGAGGCCCTGTTAAGGATACATTATGAAGGAGCTTGTGAGGAATGGATGAGACTGCAGATAGGAGAGATTTTTAGCACCTGTAACTGTGAAATTTTATTACTTGCATCAAAAATAAATTGTCTAGTTAAATTATTTATGATTTTGCTGACTCGCTACAGAGGTATGGAAGAGAAACATTGTCAGATCTTCAGTTGTGCTGCTGAAAATTATCAGTATGAGAAGAGAGAATGATAAATTTTATTTGTCAGAGTATTGTTTGTTTGCAGTAGACATGTTTGATTTATTAACTGTGGGTCTTTCTTACAAAATGCTTTCTTCCAAAACTCCTTTTTCACAGACTCGGTCTGTAGGGCATCTTGGAAGATCTGCTGTAGGGATCTTACTCAGTTTTCCCTGTTACTGACTTGCGCATATATTTGTTCTAAAGCTTTTCCACTCACACAGACTGTCCCATGAGAACACAGATGAGGTGTTTTGTCCTTGAAGACTAACCTCTTGGTAACATAGGCTTAGAACAAGGGCTGAATTCTTCTCTATGATGTACAATATAAAGCCAATGCTAGTCTGGCTACTCTGAAGGCAGAGGAATTGCTTCAGTGTTATGGCATTATAAATGAAAACAGAAATTGCACCTAGATGCATTTAGGAGCATTTCTACTTTCAGCTCCTAAATAAAGAATAGGTGACTGAGCCCAGTTAAAAAAAAAATCCAAATAAATATAAATTTTCTCTGTCTCACAAATGCGACATGATATTCGCTGTCCAAGATACAACATTTGAAATGGCACATAGCCAGAGGGATGTAGTGTGTTTAGCACTGAAGATTCTCACCCCAACCAAAATATGTCTTCTGGATATAGTAACACAATTGTATGGCTGTCTAGGGCTTTCTGTCAAGAAGCTGAAGACTGATTCTTAATATTTTTGGCATACCAAGGTGCATGGACATTAAAGATTCTCATAAGCTTGACTGTAGATACTTATGCAATTTTCAGGCAGATGTATGTTTTCATGTTTAGATTTGAGGTAAAGTGGAGTTGAAAAGGTACACTTAACCAAATAGAAGCAGAAGGTGGATAATTAAAGTATATACATATATGTATTGTAACCCAGTGATACATTTATATTTGGTGAATTCCAGCTTTTATGACAGCCAACTTTATCATGGACCTTTTTGGTATGCCAGATACATGACATATTCATAACTGAGTCTGACTGCTAGGATATTTTTCAGCTTTGATGTAGCAGTAATATCTCAGGTCTTTTCCTTTATTACCTCCTCTATGCTTTGATTCTTCTCTTTTTAGATGTTCTTAGATCAGTATTACATTATTATTACATTGCACGTATCTTCCTGAATGAATTAGAAAATTTTAAAGATTGCTGCATGATTAAACAAAGGGGTAATAGAGAAAATTTCACCTTACAAGACAGGTTCTGGCTGTCCAGGACCTTCCAAATATCCGGAGCATAATCATAACTGTAGATTTGGAAATGACAGCGATAGGGGTGCTGTGCTAGCCATACCCAGGGACTCCAGGGCCCTGCCAGAGTCAGTGATGCAGTAAACCAAGGACATCTCTGCAGCTGAGCATAGATTTCTGCATGTTCTTAGAGAGGCTTTGGCATAGATATGTGAGAAAATAATTTCCATCAGTGGCCAAATGAGTGGGACAGAAATACAGGAGACATTTCCTCTGCTCAAGATATTCTGAGTTAGGGCTGGCGAGAGCCCAGGCGTTTTACCATATGGCTTCTCTTGTGGTCTTTCTATGTGTTTGTCTCTGTTTAGAATAACAGTGAGGAAGTACTTTCTTTGAGTGCGGGATTTATTTCATGCACACCACTTCTTCTAAGCACTAAATATCTCACTTAGCACAATGTAACCATGGTAGCATGGTGAGAACCTTGGCTTTTTGGCCCTGAAATATAAAAGAAACAGATCAATGAACAGAAGACCTCCCCAACATCATGAAATGCTCAGCTCCCACCAAAGGTCTTTCCATGTTGGTAGTACATTGCTTTTGTAAGGTAAATTCCCAGTGCAATGGAGTGGGTGAAATATTCTCTTTTGATTTTACAGATGCAGGACGGTCATGTTTGGTTTATGGCAATGCTGGTAGAGACTTCCTTGAGGCCAGTGTAGAACAACACCTGGAGCTGCTTGTGGTGCTTATTACCAAATCTCAAGGAGCCACTCAGAGAAGGAGAAGGTGCCATATTATTTTCAAATGAAAGGGTGTCCCCTGCTCTAGGAGAATAAAAAGTACCATACTTAATACCCTGCTTCTCTTGGGCTCAATTTACTGTCTGTGTTTTTATATACAAGCACACTGGAAATCTCAAGCCTCACTCTGTGCTTCACATTTTAACAGCCATTAATATGAAATGAAAATAGTCTGATGTCAACATTTCGAAGAGTGTATTAAACACCAGCCCCCCCCCCCCCCCCCATTTCTATAGTCAATCAAGGCAAACAATATTTGAGGATATATTTTAGACATCTCTCAGGCACTTTCTTTAGGCATATTACAAGTGCCTACTCTAGGCAACTGTTGAGGAATGGCTTGATGAGAAAGGGCATGGCTCTCTGGAGCAGTTGTACAAGCAGACCAAATGCTAGGCCG
>WYDI02000934.1:0-122919 GCA_009867235.2 Psittacus erithacus
TCTCCACGCAGCCTTCTCTTCTCCAGGCTGAACAGCCCCAACTTTCTCAGCCTGTCTTCATACGGGAGATGCTCCAGACTCCTGGTCATCTTCGTGGCCTTCATCAAGAGTTGTCAATTTCTCCCACAATAAGCATGAACTTTCTGGACTGAGACTTCAGTAGTTCGAGTTACTCCGAGACCTGTACCTTTTTTTTTAAGTTAAAGCTACAAAATACCGTGCTCTAGAAGAACCCCACCAGTTTCAGAGCCACTGACACCCCAGAGTGTCACCTGACCACATGCGTTAACTGAACACCTTCCTGAAGAACAAGCCCTGCTCACTCAGCTTCTTTCCACTTCACACGCTACCCGGCTTCCCGCTTCAGCCTTCTGGCAGTCACCCAGCACTGAACACAGCCCTCGAGTCGCAGGAACACAACCAACCACGAGTGCTGCTCACAGATTAACAAAGAGGCAGCCAAGGCACTCACCACCTTCACCTCTGTGGAAGGTAAGGGGACTGGAGAAAAGGCACACACTGAACAGGCTCTATCAGCCATCAGGTCTTCCTACAGATTACAGCACTTCTACCAGAAATCCTTTCTTTCTCTCTGTAGCTGCCACTCCCTCATCCCTCTGTTGCCGGAAAGCACTGGTCCCTCTGCAGTTGCTGCTACGGGACTAACTCCTTACTCCCCCCTGCCCAACAAATACCCTTTCAACCTGAAAACCATCACTACAGACCGACAGCGAGATGGCTGGACTTTACCAAGTCGGACGAGAGCTCGTTACGGCTTATGAGATACCACTGAAGCGGGAAGGAGGGCAGTTTTCAACAGAAACGGCGAAAAGAGGGCAGACAGTGACTTGCCTACAGCGGGGGAAAGCAGCAGGCGGGCTCGAGTAACATACAAAGGCTCCATCACAACACCGGCGAGAGCAGCGTGGATAGAAGAGCAAGCCAAAGACCGGCAGAGCTACCAAAAGGTTGAGAGCAAAAAACGAAGCAGAAGTGAACCGAACCGTTGAAGAGCACGGTCGGATTCAGCAGGCAGAAAGGAAACGGGAGGCCTTCAGGGAGACAGAAGAGTTTCCAGCACCGATAAGAGAAAGCAGAAACCCCACTCCGCCCCCCGCAGGGTCGCTCACCGGTCACCGCCGCTATCAGACCGACGGGCTGGAAGAAACAACCGGTAACTCAGGCCTCGGGGCCCCCTGAGGCGGCACCGCCGGGCGCAACGCGCCCCACCGCCAGGAGCCGCGGGCCACCCGCGCCACGGCAGGTCCCCAAACCCGTCCCGCTCCGCTCCCTACTACCGCCGGAGCCCCCTCCCGAGCGGGGGATGCCTGGCACCCATGCTTCGGTGGGCCCGGGGTGAGCCGAGGCCCCCGGGACCCCGCGGTGCTCACCCCACCGCCTTCCCGCCCTGCCCTCCCCCACACGCGAGCGGGCTGGCGGGCAGCGGCTCCCGCAGCGCCAGGATGGATGAGTCGGTCGATCTCTCCCTCCATCCCGCGCAGGATGAGAGGAAGGAGCAGACACAGCCGCGAGCGGCAGCGGTAACCCCGCGGAGCCGGCCCCGGACCGCAGCATCCCCCCGGGGCGCGCAGCACTCACTCCGGCAGCAGCGGCTCCGAGCGGCACACGCGCCGCGGCCGGCGCTATAAGAGCGGCACCAAGGGTCCTCCCTAGCGGGGCGGGCGGGAAACGCGGCATGCGCGGCCTCGTGGGCGAATGAGTAACGCGTCGCTGGCAGAGGTAGGGGAGGGGCGGCGCTGCCCTCGTTGTTCCCCCCAGGCCCTTGTGCTTGGTGGGTAAAAGAGGGAGGAGGCAGCCGGGGGACTGTTCCCCGGCGAGCGGGGCTTTCCCCAGCGGAGCGGGGCTGCCGGAAGCCGGCGGGGTCAAGGCGCCGCGCCAGGTTTGGGGAAGGCGGTGCCGGCTGTTCGCTTTCCCGCCTGCCCGCGCGGCCCTCCCTCGCTGCAAGCCGTGGGGGCTGTGAAACCGGCTCCAAGCCGCGGCCGGTGCCGGGGGTCTCGCCCAACGGCGCCGCTGCTTCTGGAGATAGAGCAGCGTCGAGGTAATGCTATGCCAGGCCTTTGGTCCCCGCCCCTGGCAGGACTGTTCTGGAACTCGGGTGGGTTCCGACCGTGTGCTTTTAGGCCAAAATCCCCTTGTGCGCCGTTTATAGCTACTTACAGCCCAGCAAATAAATTTAGGTTTTCACTCAATAGAGGTTTAAGGGTTTAACACAGTTTTACTCAAGCTAACTGCTATTTAATAAAGCCTTTTATCATAGTGTTGTTGAAAGCGGTGCTTACTTTAACACCGGTTTCTCATCATGCTTGCTCTTCTTCCTAACACCGCTGAGTCAGTGCCACTGTCAGCCGTTGTTTTGCAATACAGAGTGTGCCAATGCCGTTTTGAATCAGAAGGGGCTTTAAGAACTTCATAGTGCTTCTTAAAGTTCCTGGGATTACCAAAAATGAAGCCAAGAGCAATTCTTGATTCAGGCTTGAGTCACACTGGGCCAGCTGAGCAGGTGGCCTCATGCTGGAAGTCTGTGGAAGGGAGTGAGTGACATGTTATTTCTGGTGAATTTTGTAAATTCCAAGGAACTGAGAAGAAAGAAGTTTCTCTTGGTTTTCAGACTGTTCAAGTTGGCCTTGGAAAGGGGCTGCTAGCGCTAAGCAGGCAAAGCACATACTCCCGGCCTCCTGCCCAAAGTGTGTATGTGTACATCTGTTTAGAGAAATCTGCAAAGTTTTGTTTGTTGGTTTCTGCTACGAGTAATACAGATTCCTTCATATGTTTGTATAGGAAATGTTAATAATAAAAAAGAGGTGATCTTTTGTTTCCAGGGAACCAGCTGCTTACTGTAACTGAGATGTTCAGAAAAGCACCACATACTGTGGAAATACCCACTTACGCAGTCCCTTGCTGCCTAGAGGCATCCAAACTGTTGCAGAGATGCCAAGGGAAAATGGTTCTCTTAGTGGAACTTGGTTTGGACAGGTATTTTTTCTGTCCTGTTTTAGGTGCTGTGTAAAAGGATGCGGGCTAAGGAAGGAGGCAACTAAGTTCATTGCTTCCTTTGAGTGATACCTATAAAATGAAGCCATCCCTCCCTTCAGATGCCAGCTGTGAACAGCCACGTGCCAGCGCCATTGCTTTCACCCATTACCACCTGTAGGATCCTTGACTCTGGTAACAGCTCTGTTGCTGCTTATATTTAGGATTTAGAGGAAGATGGGCTCAGGCGTTCCTTGAATTCTTACAGAGTATCTTCTCCAGGAATGCTTTTCCTGCAGAGATGTATGGCTAGGTAGCATCCTTACAGGATTAGGTTTGCATTCTCCAAAATGCAGGAATTAAAAATGCAATTGCTAATGTAGGCAGCTGTCACAGCACTCATGGTAAGGACTTTCCAACAAGTGTTGAACATGAGGGAGGGCAGAATGCCAGGTTTTTCATCTGTTCGTTGCTATTAGTGTTAGGCATGACTTCCCCCTTGTTATTCTTCCTGACAAGTTACTTTAATTGTCTTTATCTGGGCTAAGTAGCTGTGTAACATGATATAGATCTGTTCCTGCCAAAAAGAGGGTCTGCATGTTATTTAATAGACCCATTGATACACTTCTTCCTGTGCTGCTTCAAGAGCTGAGGGCATGTTCATGCTCCCACTGTGGTAACTGCTGGGCAATTCCTTACCTCAGCACTGAACCCAAAGAGCTGAGGAGGGGTCACAATTCTAAGCCAAGGGGAACAACTCAGGGTGGGAGAGGCAGCTTCGAGGGCACAAAATGCCACATGCAGAAAGTGTCAGAGGTTCCTGAAGGATACTTTCATTATCAAACTGAAAGCAGCAGGTCAATTTCTGTTATAAATGGAAACTGGAAGTAGCCCCATGCTGGGCTGCTGAGGCAGGATTTCTTTGTCAAGAGGGCCTTTTCTGGTGTCACACACACATGGCTAATCTGTGCAGGAAGTGTGACTCTGAGAGGGCCCTCCGGGGTTCTGAGTTACCAGCTGGGCTTAAACCACGACACAGGGCCAGCACAGTTCTTTGCCAAAGCAAATGGTACCGGAAGGTCTCCCTAGCAGACTGGTTGTTCTGTCCATAGCTTATCAAACAGCAGACCCCCTGGGTCGCTAATTGGGATTGGGGGCTAACAAGTTTGCAGTCTAATTAAAAAGCCATGATGAAGTGTTGCAAGGGTGGTCTCCTAAGCTATAGATGGAAGGCAGCCTTCTGCCTCCCAGAGTGCAGTGGATCACTTCCCATATATTCATTTCTCTTTTGGCAGCAAGGGAGAAATCCTTGTGGACTGTTTAACACCAGAGAGATCTCTCCCAGCTTACCACAGCTTTCTCCCAGTACTATTTGAAAGCAAGGGACCACAAGGACAGGAAGAATTGTAGGGTTTGAAACAGTCCTAGGGAACTGCAGACCTAGGAACCTGCACAAACGAGAGCGCTGCATCACTCCTGCTACATACGGCACAACCCGCTATCTCGGCCTCCAGGCCACAAGAGGAAACCCCAGGCCCATTATCCCCTCTGTTGCCATAATAGGTCTGCTTTAATCCAACCTCCTTAGCACAGGGTGATTTGTCCTTTGTTTTGAAAATGGTTGAGTGGGCAGGGACTCATTGTTTGGAGTTTCCCCAGCTGGGATTTCCCACAGCACCCTGTGTGTTTTCAGCCTGTTAAAAAAAGGCACAAAGTCTTACAATTTCCTCAGTCTACTTAATGACAGGAGTGCTGCTGGCTGGATGTCATTCCTCTGGACTTCAAGCTTCTGCCATTTACTGGACCCAGAGTCTTTCCAGCTGTTCAAGGGGCACAGCTGCACTTTGCTTAGCTAATCTTCCTGAGCTGGCATACTGGAGTGCTGGAGGCTTAAGCCAACACAAAGGTGTTGTGTGATTGACTCCTTCTCTCACTGAATGCTGCTGTGCCAGTGTAAGGTGCTTATCCTACTACCACAAGCTAAGGAAGTGAGCTACAGCTACAGGAATTAAATCCTAGCTGCTGCAATTCAATTTACATTACTTACACCCCTTCTTGGCTATTTAATGCAAGTTCTCTGTACAGAGAATCTGAAGAAACAATGTAAACTAAGGAGAAAGGAAGAGCATGTATTGGAGATGTATCAACATCCAGTCCTATCTCATATAACTCAGACCGGCTTTGAGCATTCCAGCAAAAAAGAAACTGAAGTCAGGCCCTTCAACACTTGAGTTTTTATCTCATCTCAAGATCACCTTCTGTCATCTCCCAGCTTTGGCTTCCTTTTTAATCATCAACTGTAAGAGTGAATGCAAAGGAAACAAACGGTAACTCCACCAACAAAAAGAAAAAATAATTAATGACTTTATTTTTTTTCTTTTTTTTTTTTTTTTTAGTTCAGTTGGCCATCTGAGGTGCTAAAATCTCAACACCAATGAAGCAAGTGTGCATAAAAACAAATGATAGAACACAACCAAACAGAAGAAAACAGGCTGGAACAGAGTTGGGTTTTTTTACAGGTAGGGTAATATGCTTTTCTGCTAACACTCCATACATGCCAACCGTAAAAGCCTTGAACAATCTGAATATCAGAGTTCACTTTCATACAAAAGGGAAGATGCCAAAGCAGATCCCTTCACCTGGATTAGACTTCACACACACACGCATGCACGCACAGAGTATTTAAATTACTGCGATGCCATCAGAACATGGCATCCTCCCCTTCACATCTGCTCTCAGTGACATCCTCACCTGCCCCGCTACCCTGCCTATAGCAGTGCTCTGAGCAATCCAAAACCAGGAAGGTTTGGAAAGCTTCCAATCTCTGTTATTTTGCAGCAGTTGAGAGCCAGTGGTCTCTTTTCTCTGTGAACTATATACAGGCTGGTTTTTAGTATGCTTTAGAGTTCTCTTTATTGCAGACAGAGATGACTGAAATTCCCATAAAGCCCTATTGCGGCTTCTCAGCTTGTACACAGGAGGTTTTCTAACGCAACACCTTTCTCATCCACTGGTGTCTGGTGTAAACACTTGATTGAAAACTCATTTTAAAAGAATGTTAACCAAACAAGGTGTAGCTGTGAACATTTTCTCACAAAAGGGAACTGCTGGCTGCTCTAGAACATGCAGTCTAGACCACGTACAATACTTCATAATGTTCAGGATTAGGATGTATAAAAATATTAAAAACCACCAGAGTGCACACAAGTGTGGTGACTAGCCCTATGCAAGCATTGTGTTCTAAGAGAGGCCTAGGCATTGCACAAAACTCAGATTCTCGACCATGGGGGTAACCCAAGGATCCACTGGTGTCTTTACATACAAACAAATATTTACATAAAATGCAGAGATGGACAGAGAGGAGGACAGACTTTTAAAACTTGCACTTTGCTCTAAAATATGTTTCAGCAACGTAGTTCGTAACATGCCCTAGCGAGACCATGGGGTGTTGCTTAACTGAAAGGAGGAATATGTGTGGAAATTGGAGCTGAAATGTCTTGTCATCTCCCCACGCATTAGTTCTTTGAAGCTCAGAATTTTACAGCCATTTAGTGAATTTTAATAAAAACATGTTTAAAAGGAACAGAAGGGTTATAAAACAAAAATGGTACTGTGAAAATAGCAGGTCAGTTGTTTTGGCAGTCTTCACTCCCCCATCCCCATTTGTCTCCCCTTCCCTGCAGGAAGCGGTATCCCCCTCATCCCTTCCCCACAGGGGACTGAAGTGCTTGCCCCATCCTCAGCATGCCCTTGTCATAATGAACACAGGTTAGTTTCCAAGCTCAGCTTTCCTCCAGCCCATGTCCCACTGGGACGGATGCCCTTGTGTGCCCACTTCTTGGAAACCAAGGGCCTCTGGCGCTCCCCTCATATGCAAAATGGATGGATGTCATTGAATGCACATGGCCGAGCCATGTGCTGCTGCACACCTGGGCAGCACAAAGAGCTAGAACATCCTACTTGGATTTTTATACAAATAAGGAATCTTGTGGTCACAAGAGCCTTCTTCAGCTTTAAAAATACAAAATTTGACTTAAAAATATTCAATAGTAAAAAAAAAAAAAAAGAGTATCTGATATGCAAGTCATATTCTTAAAGTGCAACTGAACAGCAAATACAAGTTGTGCCTTTTATACAGCCATTTTGATATAAAAAGGCCTTTTAACATTCCCTTCCATGTATTTTTAGTTAATGCGTGTGTGCGATGTTAGCTCTTCATTTTCATTCTCACTGCTGGGGGCCTTCAGCATAACCTAAAGAACTCAGGCTTTCCTGTGCAGTAGGGCATTATACCCTCAAGTGGTATCATTCTTTGGCCAGCATCCCTCAGCAAGAAAGGGAAAAGTATCTGGTATTTCTTCTTCAGGATTTCTTTCTGTTCTACAGCTCACATTCAATGATCTTTTGATAAAAGTTAGATGTAGTTCATATACCTAGTGCATTATAAAGTGGACTGAGGCCAATTCTCTGCCTAAGACAACTTACAATGAACTTTATCTAGCTTCCCTCTTCCTTCCCTCCTCCTCTCCAGTTTCCACTGGCCCCTCAAATACAGGCTGAAGTACCATTGCCAATTTGAATTGTGCAGCTGGCCCCTGCACTGGCAGATGGGGGGAATTCTGTTTGTGGGACATCCTGTTGGTAAGCCAGCACTCTGTGATGCTGATGTAGCAGGTATCACTTGCTAACATGCACAGTAGCATTGCAGCTCCCTGTCTGCTTGGTTTCATGAGCATCTGGATTTAATTTGTAATGCCTGTGCAGAAAACACTAGGTGAGGATAAAAAGGAGGACACCTGAGGTGAAAAAAACATGTTTCCAGCTGAGGGAACCAGCACCACTCAAAGTCCCTGGGGACAGTCCTACACATCCTTCTTCAGCCTGAGGTATGCTCCTCAGTCACAGGTCAATTCAAATTGTAGAGCCTGGCTTACAGAAGACATCTTTGAAGAAGGTAGAGCCAACAGCAAGAAACCATGAAAACTTCTGTCCTGGGGCAAAAGAATAAAGGATGTTCAGCCCTGCTTGGGTGCCTTGCACCAACAACCTAAGTTCAAACTGAAAGAGTCAGTACACTGTATGGATACATTTGGGAATGGGACACTTTCTCAAGGACATTGGGGAGCAAGTTTAGTACTTCTTTATCAAGACACATAGCATCCCAAGAGGGGAAAACCTCTTACTACATCTCATTAAGGATGGGACGCATACCCAACGCACAGCACTATTCCAGCTCTGCAGGACAAGCTAAGGGCGTAGTGTGCTCAAGGAGTCTGTCAAACAGTGAACGGTGCTGAACTGCTCAGTGCATATCCTGCTCATTGCTTAATGTATAGTTATAGTCAGTACCCTCCTGGCTGAAGAGCAGCAGCTTTTCTAGCTGATCCAACAGCTTCTTCCAGCAGATGCAGCAGGAAATGAGCTATTTTTGTTTTCATGATGTCTCTCTAGCTGTATCTCAGGAGTCTGAGGGTCCCCTCTTTCAGTGAGAAAGAGACATACGGGATAGTTCTACCTCACAGTTTTGGCTTTCTTGTTACAGAAATGTAAAATTTAAATAAATTATGGGTTTGTTAGTCCAACAGAGGGAATTCGGGGATGCAGAAGAGAAGTATGCTGGGAACACAAATGGATTTTTACCACTCCATGACTGCGCCAGATTTTGCATCCTAGGGCAGGACACATCTGTGGGTACATAAAGGCTGCCCTTGCTGTGAAGCAGGGACCAATCTGCAGTAGTGTCTTTCTCTAACAGAGTTAAAACACTCCCCTCCACAATCAAATATGTGTAACAAATTATTAATAAGAACACTAATAAATAGCCACAGGTAACAACATCCAGTAATTTAGAAGTGGAAGTTGTAGGATGCAGCAGGCACACGCACCCATCACTCATCCATTTTTTTTTCTCCTAAAAGATACAAAAATGAATCTTTCAAGTATTAAAAAAATAAGTTAATTGACAATAAAGGGTCAAAGTGACTGAGGGCCCAGGCAGGTCTTAAGCTTCGTTTCCAATGTGCAAAAACAAAATTCAGAGGAAAAAAAAAAAATAAAAACACTGAAAAGTCTTAATGGTGGTTCGGTCACTTATGGGCTTCTCGTCTTAGGGGCCTAACAGCCAGGGAATGCCGCCTGGTAACACCCCCGCCCCAGCACACACCACTGTCCCACACAGTCAGTATTTTCCAGTGTCAAAACAGTCATAACAAAAACAGAACAAAGAAGCCCACCAGCCTCTGAGCTCTGGCCATGAAGACTAAGGCCAGCAGTAGCTGTCTCTCCAGTGTGTAGTGAAGCAGAAGGGCATCTTCCCTCTGTCTTCTTCTCCCCTTATTTCCCCACAAGAAGATTTAGGAGGCTACAATAGGGAGAGAGTCCTCTGATGCCCACATCTCTCTAAAAACCAGGAGGCAGAGTTCCATCACGCATACTAGTAGTATCTTTTCTGTCTCATATTTCTTCATATCTGTGCATAATGATCAACTGCAGGTTTCTTTGGTGGGGAGGAAGACTAAAGCAAAGTGTTGCCCTGGGCTTCTGGAGCTCTCTTGGACAGCTGACTCCATTTTACAGGCTGCTACAGGCTGCTGTGGTTTTCCAGAGAGGGTTGCCACTTCCCTCCCTTTTATTAGAACTGGTATAGTAAAAACAGGAAAGGAATGGACTGCCATAAATCCAGTTAAGGGTACTTCTTCCCTTAACCTCCTTCCCCACACATGGATTATTCCTCTCCCTCCTACCACACACACAAAAATAAAAGTCCATCATATAGGACCTCAAAGAGACTCCACAGTCTCATTATCTTCAACTTGGCTTGCAGACAAGTAAAACTTAAGCTTCTGGAACCAACACACTTATCAAAAGGCTTCTGAGTGCTTCAGACCAAATCCCTGCATGCTGTTGGACCCTTCGGAGGTTTCTCTTTCAACATCTTCCTACCCGTGTAATTCTGGCGAACTCAGGGTAGGCCAACTGGACAACACAGACCAGCAGAGGTAAACGTGTCAAGCTCAGGACCAGTTCAAGCTAAAACCTTTGGAAAGCATGACTGCCTCCAGGTCCTTGTCTTCCTCTTTTTCTCGAAGCCGTTGCTCCTCAAGGAGAGCCACAAGAGAATCTCTCTGCTCCACTACTTCTAGCATCTCGTTCAGGATCCTCTTCTCCTCTGAGAGCTCTGCATCCGTCTTCAAATGATCTACAGAGAGATCAAAAACTATCAGCACACACAAGGCTGGAAATACGCACATACAGTCTATAGAATGTTCCCTGTTGCTCTCACCTTCCACTGCCATCCTCTCCCGGAGTTCCTGCTGTAATCGGCTCTGCCTGTCTTCCAGTTCTAGCTCCCGAGCACTGGAAGGGAAACACCAGGAACTCACATTCTGGGTATATTAAAATACACCATTACATTGTTTCATACCATTCTCAATTTCTCTTCCCCCTCCAGATATCTGCTATGCATCTTACCAGTCCATTTTGGAGCAACTCTTAAAATACCTAAGATATATAACAATATTTTTTAAAGATTTAAATGTACTTTTCAGCATCGCAGGTTCTTTGCCTTCAGCTAGGAAGTGCCATGCAGAAAGTTGAGACAATTATGGGTGGGATTAAATCTAAAACAGTGTGAAGGAACAAACAATGTGCAATACCTCTGTGTATCTCCTGCTACGTCCCACTCTAAAGACAAAGTGACTTATCAACTAAGAGACACGTCAGGCCACTGCCTTTACGGATTCCCATGCAGACAACACCTGGGCTTTTCTGACACAGGCACTAGGACATCAGCTTCCACATTGCCACAGTCAGCTCACATAGTCAAAAACAGTTTCAGTGAATTTGCAGCACTGGGACTGAGAAAGCTCCCAGTTCCACTAACAGGCAAAAAGCCTCACCACCTGAGCCCAAATGAAGGGCACTGGGGTCTCACACTGGGCAGAGATGAGGGCCACATGGCAAAGGTGACTGAATTAAATGCTTCCAGCTACACTTAACACTTAAAAGCAGACTCTACCAAAACCAGAAGAAGTCACATTATCTCTACAGAGCTAGAAAACACTTGCACGAACAAGACTTGTTTTATCCAAAACCAGCTTGGGAATGGCTCAGAGCTTTACACATACATCCATACTTCTGCATGTGCACAAATAATTGGAGCTTTCATTTCTTACTGCTGTTATCCTTCTAGTACCACTTTTCTGAAATGTAATTGGAATCACGTCTCAGCTAAGAATCAGCCTATGATACTGCTGACCTCCCAGCATTATAAGACAAGTCAATACTGACAGATCTTCCAACACTATTCCTAACAAAATCCCCCTTTTGAAGCTTTGTATATTCACTCACAATATCATCAGTTCGGACTCGTAGCGAACCAAGGCATTCTTCTCCTGCACCAGCTTGAACCACTCCTGCATCAGCTTGGGATCATCCTTCTTACCCATGCCTGCCAAAAGAGAAACCCGGTAAGTATTCAGGTAACGCTCTGCAATCCTTCCAAGCCCAAACTGCAAAAACAACAATGGGGCAAAATGTGCAAAGAAAGCCGAGCAAGATGCTGCCAGAGCACTCCCAAGACGGGTCCATTCAGTTTGCCTAGAGCACATAGAAGAGTCAAGTCACCTCCAAAAGGATTCTTTTCTCTTTGGAACCTGATTTTTATCTGTTTTTCTTTCTGATTTTCTTATGATTGCTTGTTTCTTCCTCACTCTTACTGCAGAAAGCCCAGATTTTTGTATGTATTTCACTTTTCTGTTCATTAGAAGAGCTTTATAGGTACTCACATGCCAGCTACTTAAATATATGCTCATCAGAAACAGATTCAATTGCCACTCCATGTGTTTTGCCTTTATTTTCTTCAATTGCATGTCCTCAATCTTTTCCTTTACTGGCCACAGTAACATCTTGACTTTTCTTTATTTCAATAGCCTCATAAATCTTTTCTGACTGCTCCTCCTAGCCACATATATCTACCCATCTTGAAGATACCCTCTGCAACAGTGAACACAGAAACTACTTATTTGCACATCAGCACTGGAAAGAAGAGGAATCCCCAGAGATATTTGCTAATATCAAAGCAGAATAAAAATACCTCGGGCCTTGGCCACCTACTAGAGAAATCTTAGTTGGTATTTAATTTATTTTAAAGCTAACTCCTAAACTTACTCAGCAATCCTACGATGAATCTCGTATCTGCCAGGAGTTATGTGGAATAAATTGCAGAGTGCTGTTCCCAAAGCTTTCTGTTGATATTTATCAAATGCAAGAGCTTACCAGGGAAGCTTCTCCCAGCAATCTCCTGGCCTGGGCCACCGATTCCACTCTGAGCTACCTGCAGATGAATGCTGTGAGTTGTATCAGACACCATCAAGAACAGTAGCAATGCGCCTGCCTGCATGGAAGTGGAGGCAGGAGTAAGGCCTCAAATCCAGCTCAACAGCATTTTCAGGTTGCTGCATCACTATCAGCTTGCACTGCACATAACCGAGGCATCCTAAAGCAACTAACATCCCTGTCTGCGTCTGTGATTATGGATAACATATGTACACTTTCTACATCAAGAGCAAAAACTCTCAGTCATTTTGATGCTAAAAATAATCAAGCAGCAAGCTTACTATTCAAACTTCTGGAAACACTTCACAAGTACCACACTAATGGCTAATGGTTAATTCCAACCTGTGCCCTGCCTCCACCCTTAGGGTCTCAGAGAAGCACAGGCCTGAAGCTAAGCAAAGGAGAGCCTGCAACTCCTATCAAACTCTGCCTGAAGCCAAGAATATCTGCCTTTGAAAAGTCAGAAGAGCAGGCCCTTGTGGAATCGAGACCTGTTGTACCACCCTAACAGCCTCTGACTCTGTGGACTTTCTGTGGTGTGTTGCTCAGTACAAGCATTCCTTTCTGAGCATCTCTGCACAGTATGCCCATGTGGCGACAGGAGAGGGAAACTGTACATGCAGATGTCCAGTGCTATGGCGCCATGAAAACACTGGGAAGCCTCCCCATCCTTCCCAATGCCAGGATGTATAGAAAACAAATAACTTCTAAGAAAAAGCCAAAACCACAATGCTACTGACCTGTGAAATAAGTAAGTGTTAAGTATTTTTAAACAGCCAATGAGTAGAGGAATAATGGGAGGATTGGAGAGGGAGCACTGACAACTGATGTGAGGGAGACTATGGAAAGCAGAGTAAGTGGTTAGCAAAATTACACCATGAACACATATAAACAACCCCTTCCCCCATGCCTTGGCAATGGAAACTCTACAACACACTCCATTTTGGGACAGTTAAAGAATGCACTCAGCAAGACAGATGAAGGGAAACTGTTCTAGCTTAAGGTTTGTTGGTTTTTAATGTTCAAGGATGACTTTGCAAACCAGTCCTTATAAAGACACAGGAGTCCTTTAATCCATATATACTAATTAAATGGCCATACTTAAGGAAGCAGATTGTCTTCCTTTACCCTACTTTCTAAACATCTTTCAGGAGGAACAGAGAAACTGAAGCCACCAAATGAAAACAGAAACTTGAGTGTGACATACCTGCTCCCACCGCTGCTGCCCAATATCCCTCCCAGTCGCTATACCTTCCCTGACGCAGCTGGGACTAGCAAAAGGGATACTGTATTCTTTAATAACTTGCCATAGGCTCAGAGAAGCTGTTTACCAGGTTGCTACTGAGAAAGCTGGTTTGGGGACACGGCAAGAAAAGAGCTAGGGATAGGGCTGGGGGCCTTGTGTTCATTAGCTGACTAGCGCTACTACAACAACCCAGCTGTGGTCAAGGAGAACAGGGAGCGTGTGAGGTTACGTTACCTTCATGGGCACAGCAAGGGCAGAAGGAGAGAGGTCTACGACGTGGTGTCCCGCCATTGGGCTCAACTTCAATAGGACCAAACGAGGAAGAGGAAGGAGAGGAAGAGGAAGTTGGAAGTGGAACGGAAGAGGAGGAAAGGAGTGAAATAAAAGACAAGCAAAGGACAAAAAGCGTAAGAGTGAGAAAGTAAGGAAACACAAGAAAAGGAAAGAAAAATACAAGAAATGGAGAAGCAGAAACAAGGGATACAGTCTACAGATGAATAATGTCTCTAATAAGCACAGATAACGGGTCAGAGGTAGGTTGAGGTACCGGTGGACTCTTATTGAGCTGCACAAATACCAGGCAGGAGGTTATCATTACTGTACTTTTACCTAATGTACATTTTCAAATCAGATGGTTTTTAACTGAAAGGTTTGTGAACAAGATGTCAGGATGAGCAGAGACAAATATTTAACCCCTGCTGATAACTCAAATTTCAAGCAGGGTTACAGAAAGTCTCACTTGCATGCATAAGACACCAGCTGTAAGCAGCCACCCTACCTTAAAGCTTTATCAGGACCATGCTCTTATCACTGTGGCAGCATCTACTGATGGTAAAAGTGTCCTTTTTAATAGGAAATAATTTCTTCAGACAGGGAATATCGCAGGGAGAATCTGACTAATGTGGAACCAGCCTGGCAAGTTCTGCTGTGTCAAGTATGGGGACTACACATGTGCTCAGCTGGACTGTTGTGCTTAGAGGGGAAAAGGCTTTTACATTGATAAAAAAGTGATTCACATGAGGGTCTACAGGGGCAATGACCACCTGAGGGCTTTGCAGAGTTAAAATTATAAATTTAAAGCTCTCCCTTGACATTCTCATTTCACAAAGCATTTTAAAGCTTGCAAGTCCTGTTAGTATCTGTATCAGCTATACTTACTAATACTGTTAGTATTAGTATCAGCTGTACTTAACGTTGCAGAAATAAAACAGTACGAAATAACCAACATCACTAATAGTTACAGGAGACTGTATGCACCAGGAAAGTAATCAGCCTGAAACATCAAAGCTAGCAGAATGGTAACTGCTGTCAATGCACAACTACATTTATAAACAGGAGGCATTTCCATATTGGGAACTTGACAGCAGTAACATGGTCAGAATAACTCTTATTTTGGAGAAGTCAGCATTTTGATATACGTGGGTTGGACAAAGTTTTACGGACCCAGACTACTGGTGAACTCGGAAGGCTTTAGAAGGGACCATCACAGAACTAGACCAGCACACGGAAGACAAACTGAAGTGAGAAAGACAGCACATCAGCTTCAAAGCCTGTGACTGAGCAGCGTGGTGCTCTCAGACAGGAAAAAACCTCAGTACTGGGAGCAGGAAGGGGCAACATTAGGAGAGGTGCCACAGTTGGCCATGTGACAGTTACAAATAAAGCATCGTACCAACATTAGCTGACAGTACCAGAACTTCGATTATAGTTGTTCTGAATTTTCCAACTTCTTCATTTAAAATTAAAAAATAGTAGGGCATTTTTTTTTTTATGATTGCCATTTCACAGATCAGTTTACAAAACAAAAACAAACAAGAAAACACTCAAACTGCAAAGGCACTGTGAAGAACATGTTTCCACACAAAGCAGAGCATTTAGTGCATGGTGCTTACTGTATTTTTTATTTCACATCCTATCTTATTCAACATTAATTTTTCTATACAAGCTTTAATACTTGGCCTAACCACTGGTTTTGGGGGGGTCAGGAAATGTGCATTTAGCTGTATGCAAAAATTCACTGCTGTTCTTCAAGGTTTGAGATTTTATTCAGAATTGTGGGGCAGGGCTGGGAGGATGTTGCTAACTCAAATGCAGCTATGTGCATAATTTTCAAACCATGGACATACAGACTTGGTGAGGAATTCCCAACTTGCTATATTTGATCTGAAAATAAGTACCTGGTATGTGAACATGCCATTCATCTCATTGTGACATGGCCACAAACTACTAACTTTTTAATAGTAGTTTAACAAACTACTAACCATCAGTGTAATGGTCTGACACTAGGAGAGATACCATTCTTGGTCTTGAGTAAAAAGCCACAGGGCTTACATGGCAGAGTTCACTCCCCGCCATTGTGTTTTCCTCCTTTGCTGTTAGTTGTTCTATTTTTTAACAAATATTATTCTCCTACTCTTGTCTAAGGAAAATTTGTCCTTGAATCAAGTTACGAAGCCCACAGTATCTCTAACAGTCCTGCTACTGGAAATGCTAACATTACTTTTCAGCAAGATAATGAAAATAACCTATACCATTAAGATCCTTTCCAAGTACTCCAGATGTAAATTATAGTTGCATCAGTGAGCGTGTGGTCATTACAACTGCTTTGGAAACAGCTTCTGTACAGACCAGGATAATTAGCCAGGCTTTAAAAAGTGTTTCTTATGTATCGGAGCTCCTAAACAGCAAGGACAGAGCTAAGTGCAATTCCAAAACTCATTTCCTGTAGTTCTCTAAAGCTGTAAAAATGATGATCTAAAAGTGTTATGATCTGAAGCTACAAGTATTATGGAACATATAATGCAGTAGAATTGTAAATTATTTTTTAGAAACTCCTTTCAGGTGATAGTCATGAAAACTGCCTCTCCACCCTTGCTAGTAGAGTATCACATGTGGTACAGACACTTAAGCAGACTGAAACAGGAACTTTCTAATTTTAAGAGAAAAACTATTTTATATTTCCTGAAAGGGAAAAATATTTTTCACTGACAGGAACCAACCTTCAAGTGTCGCATGTTTGACTGTCCTTTCAGATGAATTCCTGGAACTAGAGCATCTTAAGGTCCTTTCCAATCCTAACTATTCTATGATTCTAAGAAAAGGCCTCTTTAACTATTTCAGCAGCAGAGCCAGGGGGAAAAATAGAAAATCACCTGATGAATGGACAAAGCGTTCCCTCAGCCAGCTTAACAATTTTAGATGGTGAATGTATCATCAGATCCATCACATTCCTGTCTATTCATATTCAAGGTTTATTTTTAAAAAATACAACTTCAGAGCACGAGCTCTCACTGTGTATGTGTATGGTGAAAGACAATCCTGCGAAAAGGCTGAACTTGTCCAGTACTATCAAATAGGACAACTATAACAACACCCTGTTTCCCAATATGGTGTTACAACCTGTCTCATCTACTTTGCCCTTATCACTTGTCCAACCACGTTATGGAAATCCTTACTTGTCTTCTTATTTCTCCCAATGCCATTACTATTCCTGCAGTAAATATTATTCTTATATTATTGATTAAAGAGGAATCACCACCTCATGGTCTCCTTAAATTAAAACCATGCTCATCCCAGCAAAACAGTTTTCCTTGCCCTGGAGTCGGGGCCAGATGGGAAAAACTCTTTTGTCAAGCAAATTTAAAAGTAAACAATCTCCTTTCTGTTTAAGTCTCTTCCACCACCAAAAACTCAGGCCAGGTCTGGCGACACAGGTTTTCATCTGCAGCATGGAACAAGCACTGCTGGCAGCAGCAATACAAGCTACCCACTGCCCTGCTGAAGTGCTTTGTCTGGAAGGAACTGAAAGGCAGTAGAAGAACCATTTCTGTGATCCTTCATTTTTTAGGTTCCCTCTGTGCTATCAGCAAAAGTCTGAGGTGTGACTATAGCTTCTGGGCAGAATATTATCACTTTCTTTTCTCAGAGAGGCAAACCTGCCAACAGACTGTTAATCACAAGCTGTGCCATGGGCCAACTCTTCTGAAGGTGTGTAAAGCCTGCAAAGCAGAGGCCAGCAGCCCAAGTGGGCATGTGAGGTGATAGGTACAGAGCTAGGAACTGCAGCTCCTTGAGGAGTGTGCCCCAGCTCCCGAGCACACTGAACATCCTGGAGAGGAAGAAGCTCTGTCTAGCAGATTAGCCATCGGCTAGACATCAATAAGGTAATTGGAATTATTCAATAAGGTGACTGGAATTATTTTGGTTCTGTGAAAAGAAGCCTTTCCCATACCCTTCCAGGAAATCTTTAATGCAGCCATGACAAGAAAGACCTTGTTTGTCATAGCACTCTTGAGAGACTGCAGACTTTGCTACGGTGGTGAAAACCAAGAACCATGGCAAGAATAAACACCATAGCTCCAAAGCCCCTTCAAAACAAGGAACAGAAATTGTATAGCCTCGATGGAATATACCTCCCTTTTCACTGTAGGTTGTTCTTTGTTAAACAAGCTACACTGGATTGTTGTCATCTTTTTCACTTTTCATTTACTTGTTATTTAAAGAGCAATACTTCAGACTGATTTTGTCCTTTTTTGCTGTAGATGCACACCACTTCATAATGTGAAGCACAGTAGTAAACATGATCGATCGAGATGAAGAAAGCACAGCAGAAAGTTTGGAGTGGCAGACACCATTATCACCAAGCTATAGCTCACACTGATTTGCCCATGCATTGTGGTATGAGAGCTGTGATAACTTCTGAGAAGTGGTGAGCCAGTGCAAATCAAAATGATTTTTTAGAGATACACCAAATGGTGTCACATTCTTTGCAAGCTTTGCATCCAAAGACTTTAATTTCTATACTGCTGACTAACCAGAGCAGTTTGGAAATCAGCAACACCAGCAGGCAGGAAATCCAGCTCTGAGGCTAATCTCAGTTCTCTGGAACCATTATGCTGGCACTTGAGCTCACAAACTGAAAGCATGACACTTCAGAAATTCTTATTCTACTACAAATTCTCTCGCTCATTTAGTGGGCAGACTAAGAGCTCTGATTTTAAGTCAGTGCTTAAAATAAGGATCAGTTCACATGAGATCAGTAAGACAACTGTGCACTGATCACAGGAAATAACCTCTTTCCCACCTTTTAAAAATCAGTTACGTCAGAAACAGAAGTACTAAAAATTAAGCATTCCAACTCTACTGTTTGGTGAAGCTGTTCAGCAGCAGGGTTCTAAAAGACCAAGAACAGAGAAAGCCACGTCTTGGAGAACAGCATCCACACACCTGCAGGTATTATAAAGTTGAGGGCAAGGATTGTGACAACTATCTCATAAGCACAACACTGAGTGTGTCTGACTTAACAGTTTACTAAAACTGGCAAAACAAGTATCCTGTAAAGTACAGTCACTAGAAGAAACCTGGGGAAAACTCTTAGACCACTAAACTGTCACACAAACTGAACCACACCTTTATTTGTTCAGCAAAAGAGAGGAATGAAAAAAAAGATGGGGAGGGGAAAGAAAACCAGGGAAAGCAACAGCTGGAGCAGGATACACGCACAAATGACGGCACGGAAGTGTTCTGCTTCTACTAGACCTTAAGGCACTTTGAAATGCAGTCAGAGTTAGTGCAGTCTTGCACTGACACTCTCTCCCCAGACTGTTTGTGTGTGCAGTTGTGAGAGGTACGCAGAAGGCAGCGGGTAAATGGTGACTGCTTGGCTTCTAGTATCTAACGAGTATTCTCATTATACTTAACAAGTATACAATGAAGTATATACTTAACAATGCTTATATAAATGCTTATCAAGTATTCTTTCCTGCTCCACATTTACAGCAAAGAAAACACATTACCATTCACTTCAGTGGCAAAAGCAGCTGCAGACTGTGAAAACAATGTTTATCTCACAACTCCACTCCTCCTCCAGGACAGCCGTGTTTGCCAATCACAAGAATAGCACTGTTCCCACTTGAGTATATCAGACTCTAGCTCTGCAGAGTTAGATCTGCAGGGCTTTAAAGGACCTACTCAGCACGAATATTTTGAAGAAATTAAAATTAAAAGTGAAGCTGTTGGAGACTATGCTTTAAGCAAACATTAAAAAAGACCCAAACCATAATCACACTTCCCCCCCACCCCCATTTACCTGTTGTTCATAAGGCTCTTTTCAAGAATGGAGAACTTATGCATGAAATCAGCACTATCAGACATACCAGCTCTCTTCCTTACATCCTTCTTGTCTGCCTCAGCACACTCCAGCCAAAAGCAAGACAAGATGGGAGCGTGGGACTGTTTCCCCAGTGATTCTCTGCTGGGTGCAGGGAAAAGGAAGCTGCTCATTTGAATGCAGAGGGAACAAGGGAGGTACTTTCCATAGGCAGGGGAGCAGCAAACTGTGACAAGGAACTGGTGGGTAAGGAGGAACTGAGGCTGGGATTAACTGAGCAAGGGGGCTAAGAAGGCAAATGACTGAAGGAGAAGAGAGATAGGAAAGGGGAAAAAAGGGTAAGGGGTGAAAGAAGGTGGCAAATTTGTGGAGAAGATATGACCTACAGTTTTCCAGACAAATAATGCTGGGTAGAAGAGGCAGCAGAGCCCAAACATTTTGGAAGAAGGCCAGAGGCAGAGATTGAGACTGTGGCAACTGAGTCAGTGGGAAGACCAGGAACAGTGAAAGACTAGGAACAGCTAGTGGGGAGGAACAGGTCTGAAGGGTAAATACTAGGATTTCTTTGTCAAGAATGTAGGATTAAAATGAAAAGCCTGAGAAGCAGAAACTGGGACTGAGAGTGAAAATAGAAATGAGGTAAGGAACTTTGGATGGAAAAGGACAGGATTAGGGCAAGGACTATACGGAAAGAGGGAATAAAACGGACAAAGAGTGTATCCACCAAATCGCTGCATCTTTCCAGTGTCTGGCTCAGAATCCATGTTTTCAAGTCTCACTATTCCACAGCTGCCAGCAAACATCTGTGAAATTCACTGACCGTGTCCTATTTCCTCTCCACAAGGATCTACACAGAGGATGACAACCTAGCATTGCTACCAATTATCCCATACAGACATGGAGCAAAGTTCTGTGCAGAGGCTCTAAAGGTTATAAATCTGTTGATATATCAGCTTAATACAAAATCTTCGTTTCAGTTGACTTTGCAACCTTTGCAATGTTCTTTTAACACAGCTGCATATCCGATATACACACAGGAATAATTACTCAGAATTAAAATGTGACCATCTGTAGCATGAAATGAAACATTTGCTTTACGGCAATAGTACATGACATTTTACAACAGGAAAAGAGGATTATGGCATCTGAGCAGAGCAACGGAGGTAGTTAAGATAGCCATGTCCAATACTGCAAACTGGCACTTGACCAAGGATGTCAGAAGTTACCACTCCCTTGCAGAAGTTGTTGCGCAATCTGTAACAACTAAACGAAACGCAACTCTCATTAGTGTAAAGAAAATCCAGAATAAGTAAATGGCTTAAATCACTCCAAAATTATCACCAACTTACAAATAACTTTTCGAAGTATTTTTGCCATTCTTCTTATCATTCTACTGACAGCATGACTCTAGAATCATGCCCATGCCTCAGAGACACAAGTTGCCAGTAGAATAACATAACTGTGCTGTCATCCTAGCTGCTTAGAGCACTCAGCAGGCCCATGCAGCCACATGGACTTTATGGCACTCCAACACATACAGCATCCTGCACAGACATGTTAATTTTGAAGCTGAGCTCTAAATCTGCCACTGAATAGTGACACATATCCTCAGAGCAATGTATATCCCTTCTGGCAAAAGTGTTCTGGCAGCCCCAAAAGGAAATAAAAAGCAAATTACAGAGGCAACAAAACAATACTATAAAGCCACTTACTCCAGGCAGGCTATACTGGCTCATTGCATTTAAAGGGATACTGCCCAATACAGTGTTTTCAAGTTCATTTTGAAAAGGTATTTTTGAGATGAGCGGAAACTTGATATAAGTTTAAAATAGATCAACCATTTTTAAATAAATGCGAATATCGTCTCTGACTATTGGAAGCCTCCGAGTCACCATATAAATAAAATCAGCCTGTTACAGAAGATCAAAAATGACCACTGTGGGATGACTGCCTGAGTTCAGAGAAATGGAAAAGGCAAACATGCAAAAAAGATTAGCTATAATTTCAATTTTCAATTAAGATTTTCTCCAATACAATACTTTGAGTGACAGTGTCCCTTTAAGTAAATATTATTTTGCTTTTCTTAAAGCCTCTATTAGTGATTTTGATGGGATAGCTGTCTCTAAAGAAGCATTAGGAGGACAAGCGGGAGGAGGGAGAGGTATAGTGGAAATAGCATTAAATGGGGATAAGGGTCTGTTAAGTGTAATTCAGCATCAACCCTTTTACAGCTCCTACTCTATCCACATGTAAGTGTGGGCCAGCTCTGATGGATGTAACTAGGAAGAGGGTCTCAAAGTGTCCCTGCAGAAGATACCCCAGGAAAGAATGGCAGAGGAACTGAACAGTGAATGAAGCACAGGGCTAGCAGCAGACTATCACATCAAAATTAGTACAGGGGAACTGGGCAACAAATTAGGTCTACTAAGGAAGAAAATCTTCCATTTTGAAACTTGAGCTTAGGTGGATATTCTTAGCTCAGGTAGATGATCTTCAGTAAAAGCCTACTGGGTCAGGACAATGTGGAGTCATTGCCAACAGGCAGCTACAGGTAGATACTATGTGGGACAGCCTCCCTCTGGAGGAGTAAAAAAACCCAGACAGTTAAAAACCTGAGCAAGATTGTTTGAAGGATAAAAAGCAGAACACAGTGAAATCGGGGGAAGACTTCTAGTGATGTGTCTTAGATCTGGCCTAGAGCTCGTGGATCTTTCACTCTGTGGGGCTGGACAGTAATGCACTCTCTCAACAAAAACACAGCTTAGATCAAGGAACTTTATATTCTGAAAGATAAAGGAAATGGGACCCTCAGATGACAAGGCAACCAAGCAGAGTTTGCCTTCTCTTCGGTCTGCTGACAGATGTGTCCGTTTTATAAGAAAAGATTTAGGACAATTAAACTAGCAAAGGGAATTCTGATTTTCAAGATGGGCAAGTGCTAAACAAATGCTGTTCGCAACCCAAAAGTCATCTGCCTACCAAGGGATTCAGGAAGTAACATTAAGGAAATGCAGTGTCATGGTACAGAGTGATGACCAGACTATAATCAGTATGTGAAAAAAACAGCTAAACACTAACATGTGTTTAGCACTAAATGGGACATTAAAAAAAACCAACAACATAGCAAGAATATTATTAGCTCTGTAATGATGCAAACTGGGATGACTGGAAACTCTAACAGCAGATTCCAGCAAAAAATGACCGGAAATCTTAACAGCAGATTCTTTCCTAACCTTACAGTAAGACAAAACAAGGAAGAAGTATCTGTCATCTGCAAGTGTTTCCAGAGTCCCTTGAAGGAGCATTTTGGTTTTGTTAGATCATCAACACACTCTGGCTTTTTTGGAAGAAGCAAATGAGCCTCAAGGGCAACAGGGAGGCAATGGCATGCCAGAAACTGCCTTTACAGTGCTGTTAGCTCTTGGGAGCAGGTCTGTTCTGCTGTCCCCTTCACATTGAAATATTTTGCTAAAGAAGGTTTCAGTAAAAGAGATGAACTTTGCGAAGGAGAAGCAAAAAGCCAGCGTGGCCTTCCATTCCTAGCAGGGAAGGTGCCTGGAGTGAAAAATGTAAGTACATTTTGAAATAAGCACCGTGGAAGATAGATGTTACACATGGTTTGTGGAGCATGCCAGGATCTCATCTCCCTGAGCTGGAAAAGGGGTTCTGCTATAGCCAGTCATGTGCAAGGGCTGTTTCTTCTTGGTTGTGAGCCAAGGATGGGAGAAGTAGGTGAAGGGAGGGGTGGGGAGGAATGTCAGCAGGGTTAGTGTCAGCAGGAGGTTCAGCCATACATACCACCCAGATGCAAGTCGATGAGGTCACTGTAATAAGACTCTCCCCAATAGTCTACAACAAGGAATTGGTGAAGACAGAGTTATTGAATCAGATACCCCCACCCTAGCCCCACACAATCAAAGCAATACATGAGAAAAAGTCAGAGACAGAAACAAAGAAAAAGCAAACAAGAAACATGCAGCTATACACCTGGGCACATATATGTATGTATATAAAAATTATGTGTGTGTCTTTATGTATACATATATGTACACACAAATACAAATGTATCACAAACATACTGAGATGAGGAGAAAATTCCCAGCAGGCAGGCAAGGACTTCCAAGGGGGAAAATAAAAAGATCAAGTCTACAAAGGGACATTTTCACCTATTTCCGTCTGCACCAGTACCTGACACTGATGTCTTTCCTGTTCTTGCTGAGAAAAGCAGAACTAATCTTGTTGCTTTCATGCTGAGCAATATGTCAGAAGGAAACAGTGCAGTTTCTTTGGCCAGCTGCAGGAAAGGTGTAAAGATTGATTTCTTGGAGGCGACTGAGTGGAGGATGTGTATGTACAGCACACGCGTGGAAAGCATTGACCAAACACTAACATGAATGGCAAATGCCTCAGTGTAGGAAAGTGGGTGTCTTCCTGCTAATGCAATATCTGTGCCAGAGAAAAACCTGCACAGAAGCGTGTGGAACAGAGACACATACGTCCATAGCTGCTAGAGACAGGTACACCAGGAGTCTAGCACTGTGTAATGTTTCTTTGGGGAAGAAACAGATGGAAGTACTGAATCACGGTTTCTCACTGCATATGATTCACTCAATGTAAAGAGATGGCTCTTCAATTTTTCAGCATTGATCTGACAGTAGAAGACACTTTCCCAGCTCAAAGTTCATGCTAAACGAGGATAAGGAGCAAAAAGAGGTTCCAGAAATTTCCAATTCGATGTTTTTAAATTAGTAATTTAAAAAGTAAAAAAAACACACAGGAAATCAAAGCCACCAGCATGTCCAAACAGGCGAATACACCATAATACAAAGTACCCTTAAACTGAGAGCAATCCCATCCAGGGTGTCTCTTGGGACACTGCAAAAAAATGGGGAAATTCTTCATTGACATTATCCTACTCTACTTTTGCAGGGAAATACCATGATGCAAAAGAAAGCAGCGGAGGGAGGAAGGAAATAAAGGATGACAAAAGCTTAGATCACCTGCAGATGACAAACTTGCTACCTGAAATAGAACTTACATTCCAAATCATTCATTCTTGCTATGAATGTGACTATCAGAGTCTGAGATTTTCAAAGATAATCACAGAGAACAGATTAAGGCAATTAAGTCATAGTAGGGTATGAGATTATTTTCTGAATCAGACACGACATGGTAGATTGAACATTCAGCTTTTACAAGGATGACAGATCCAGTGCAACTTGCGTGAGGCTGAGCTATTTAAAAAAGGAAATGTAAACGGACAAGAAGGTGTAATTATTCATCAAAATTCAAGTTGATAATGACCTCCAAAATGTTTCCATGTCTGATTAGTTGAGTAACTAGTATCAACATATACATATTCAAACTTGACAACTATCAGATAATGAGTGAAATTCCTGGAGTGTTCAGCTTTCTGTACCTATTGCTAGGATCAAAAATTAAGTGCAACCTCTCAGGAAGACAGCAGGGCATAACTGTGAAGCAGTGTAAGTCATTTGACAAGCACATATTATGGATGACACAAAATGGATGGAAAACAGAAGTAAAATTATTCTAACTAAACAAATTCTGCCCTATACCACTGTTTTTTGTTCTTACCAGTCCAACTGAAAAATGCCTTTTCTAAAAAATCAAAGAGGTCCAGAGGTCAGAAATCTGAGGAATTTAAGTTAATGGAAGACCTCTACAAAAGCAAGATTGGAAATTCTTCAAGATAGGAAAGGTAAGTAAGAGGCGGCATGCTAAAAGATGATAAATGACATCGAGAAGTAGTTCAAATGGTCTCGTCTATCTTTTTCTATAATCAAAAAGAATCCTAAGAAATTACAGAATTCTGCTGCTTCTGTTAGGATTTTCAAGTATCAAGTAGTAGAAAACTACCACTAATACTAAAAATCTGTATTTAAATGCCTAAATCCATGAGTGATTTGTTCTTTCCCTATAGAGAATAAAGCTGAATAACCCATGTTCTCCTAGAACAGTTAATACTAGTTGCTGTCTATGGGACGGCCATGACTTCAATCCTGCATTGTAATCCTTCCCTATTTATGTGGACAGAGTATGTGCACAGGAGGCACACCTCCAACCCTCCCCTATTTTCTTCCTCTTGTACAAGCTTATTAAAAGAAATTATATTTTTTCTTTTTATATAAACTGCTGTTCCCTTTTTAAACTTTTTGTTGATGGTTTCATTAGGGAAGGGACTGATAAAGAGGCAGGAGTGTGACTTCACACCTTTACGCAACGGTACTTGCTGAATGCAGTGGTCACTGTTAGGTCAGTATCTTAGGCAATGCAGATGGCAAGAAAATAATACTGCCCTCCTGAAAAATTAATAGTTATTGGAGACAGAAATTAATTGTAGTTGTGGAATGTGACACTGAAGACTTTAAAAAGAAGAAATTCAGTTATTTTATTGCCAACATACATAAAATGTCCATGCAAGAGTGGCTAGAGAGGTGAACTATGGAGTGAATCTTGTGTTTCAGTCAACACAGGTTAGAACATGCTTCTCTCCTCTCTCAGATGTTTGTTGTTAGTCCCTCGAATAACTGGAAGAGTTGAGACTAGGGAATTCTTTATGACTGACTTAAGCTTCCATAACCACAATGTATAATCGCTTGATAGAACATGTTGCAAAAGCAAAGCACACCCTAGGGGCTTCCCAAAGAAAAAAGATTCACTTTACAAGAGTAATGCACAATCTGATCATTCTTCCAGGAAATTCACAAATACACAAGATCATCTAAGACTGCTGCCATTTTGGGAGAACTGGGAGTGAGAGACTAGTTATCCAAGGGTTAAATTCTGCAGTCTTCCATATAAAATAGCAATTCAACTCTTACACTGCCCTCTGAATGTTTTTTAGGCATTCTGCAATGAGAGAATATTCTATCATGAAGAATGTTCCCTCAATTGCTAAGATTTCCCACTCGTGCTGACATGTCTTATTTCAAAGTCATTTAGCAGCTGAGTAACCAAGACAGACTTCCAGATGGAAAGAAAAAGAACAACGAGAGATAAGAGAAGTGGTTATAGTAAGCACAGCAACTGGCAGGCCAGAGAACAGAGTGGTTCCACACAGAAATACACAGCATGAGGAAGGAGGCACCCCCGCAAAGAAAGGTTTTGCACAAGGTTATTTTTTTGAATCCACAAATGAAAAAGTCAGATTACAAAACCATTGAAGTCCTGAAGATTGTTCTCCATGCCTATAGCACCTGTTTGGCAACCACTTACTCGCTTTCGCAACCACTCAGTCCTGCTGCTCTGGCACACCTTTATGAAGCATCTAACATAACTAATCCTGGCTGAGTAGTAAATGGCGGAAAGTCAAAACAGGCTTTTCTTCTGGTGAACCTTCACTGCTTAATCAAGTTCCGTCTTCACAGGCACAGCGGTGGCTCTTCAATGCAGCAACAAGCTAAAACATTTTCCAAACACCCATTCCACTTCTACCATTTCTGATCTCTGACCCTTGTAATCAGGTACATAACCCTGGGCCTGCTGGGTATACACACACTGCATTTGCCTGTTGGATATCTGACTCCTTGCAATTGAAGATTCTATTTTCCAAATCTTTTTACTGCTATCAGCATTACCTGCACGAAGTACTTCTCCACTCATATGCCTGCCAGATCAAATGATACTCAGTTAATTTCAAGTACATATAGCATTTCTTTAACCAGCTTCACATGGATACCTTTCAGTACACATGTGCATTTCTGCTCTGCACAATTCTGTCGGAAGTAGCCAGTGTGCTGGGCTGTGCAGTGAGGAAGATGTTCTGTGATGGTCCCTTGTAAGGACACTACCTTGATAATCCAACACAACAGAGAAAGCACACACAATTTCACAGTTACTTCCTTAACATACAAAGTGGGTTTTCTTACTGTGACAGCTTTACGTGAATTGCAGCTAGGAAACCCCTGCAATTTTCTTGCTGTAATATCCAGTAACATGCAGAAACAGTCAGACAGCCATTATTAATAGTTGAAGAATTTCCTCATAAGCCTCAGGCAAAGACAAGCAAACTAAGTCTCTGCCAATAGGGAAGTCCCAGAATTAGAAGAAACACAGGAAAAACAAGGCTTCAAAAAGATAGTAGAAAAGGGAGAATGGATTCACATTGGACTTTATCTCTAGGCTATAAAGGTCCAATTGCCTCTAAAAGTCCAAGCAGCTATGGACTACTGCACAAGCACTTGAAAAGAAAACATTAAAAAGCAAACCAAGTTCTGATGGATACCTGCTTCTCCCCGAAGGGCCTTCTCCACAGCAACCCCTCTCTCCTCGAGTTGCCTCTGCTTCTCTTCTACTTGTTCAAGCTGCCGCTGGATGATCTGTTCAGAGAAGAATGGAACAGAACCTCAGCAACAGCAATTCTCCTGCTCTGCCTGCAGCACTCATCCAGCACTATGTGACTTTAGTCAAGTTGGCCTTTTCAAAAACAAGTGGTTGTATTCAACAGTGCACTGCTTTAAGAGCTAACTGCTTCAAAAGCTAGCATCGCAGTCCCCCCAGTAACAACATCCTATCCCTTAATTTTGAAAACACCTTGATACTCACTTACTTGCTACAACTCCAAAGACATTCCTAAACTCTGAAGTGAAGGGTGATTCTGTTCAGTCAGCTGAGCCCTTACCTTGAGTTTTAAACAAATTCCGTCACCAATAGATGATGCCAGCAGTTTTCCAACAGATTCTCTGTTGGAGAATGAATTAAAGATTCATTTGGTGACACTTCACAGAGCAGCATAATCTAGCAAAGCACTGACAGACGCAGTTTCATTGGGTATTATCTGACTACCACTGTTCCATCAGTGCATGATACTTCACTCCTCTCCAGCTAGAAAGGTATCATGGTCATTACTTTTCTCACTGTAAAACTATCATGGCAGGTTTCCGCCATTCTTTCCATCTCTGTGACATTATATCAACATTAAAAGAAGGAATAGGAGCAGGGACACTCATGTAGAAATAAAGGAAAGTTCTGTCTATGGATCCTCTTTTGGCACACTCAGAGGAATGTCAAGATCATGGTGCTTTCACATAGAGTTAACTGTCTGCCACTACAAGAAGACTGTGACACTACCTGAGCTCTATGTAACCTCTTTAGCTCCTCTTGCTTGGCTTGTCTACGGGCAGCTTTCTGTACTCGCCGGGTCAGCTTGGCATTCAGTTCCTCTTCTGTGTAGGCTCTCTGAAGGAAGGAAAACCAGAGGCAGATTTTATATGCATAGTCAGAGGTACTGGGGGAGTGATGACCATTTTCTCTTCCAAAATCTCAGAAGGGAGGTGTTCTGTCTTTACCATGGCTGTGTCAAAAGTCAAGCTTCTGTAGGCAAAGGTGTTCACAGTGCAGTGAGCAACGATTTCAGGGGCAAATCGGGAGTGAAAAAGCATATAAGCCAACTGCAAAGCTGTGATTTCATATAATATTCCACCTCTGACTTCCACTGCTATGAAACATCTCCCCAAAGTTCAAATCAATTTTTACTCTATTTCTCAACAGATTTAGCCAAATGGATTTAGTTAAATAAATGAGTACCACATAAAGGGGTCACCTTGATCTCATTTTAAAAGAGGGTGAAGGCATGTCTACGTGAACAGTTACAGCAGTATAAGCTAAGAAATTATTTTAGACTAGTGTAGCTGGATCAGTATTCCCCTCTCCCTATTTTATTCTGGAGCAAGAACATTCACAGTTGGAAGCTATACCGGTAAAACTGGTAAAAACTACCTGTGTAAATTTGTGCAACTTTTCTATGAATCAAGAAGGCAAAAAAGACATTTGAAAGCAGAATGACATTCTGGTGTGAGATGGGAAATCCCCTCTCAAGAGCAGCCCCACAAAACTGGCTGTTGTAAAACAGACCAAAGAATTCCTAAAGTAAAATCAGCATATTACAACACCAGAAGACATCCAAAAGAAGAAAGGCTACGTCTATAACCTTATATTTATACGTATGCCTTCTATTTATAGAAATAGAAAGGTATTTCCTCCTCCTTCTTTTTCGCAGTGAAACTAGTTTAAAAATAAGTCTTTTTAAACATTACTGAAACGGGGTTTAGTATCTTTTCAGGCATGCTAGTTGGTTGCATTGCAACCTAGGAAGGCTTTCTCTCACAGACTTTTAAGACTGTCAAAGAAACTTCACAACTGCATTACGTATACAGTGAAGAAAAGAGCTCTCTTCCCACATAAATGTATGTAAGCTTTAAGCACATGTAAGCTGTGAAGAGATGTCTTCTACTTCTGGGAAGAGATAGTCTCCATGGACAATCAACTTTAAGGACAAAATGTTAAGACAGACCACCCTGAAATTTGCTTTATCTAGTTACAGTACTGCCATATTGGTAAGTCTATCTCTGGTTCGTTGTTCTTAGTAAATAGATTTTAAGGTAGGATTACAGCTCTGTTAAAAATCCCTCAGATAGGTGGTTAGCCATCGCCATCGTTAAAGCTCCAAAAAGTTAACACTTTATTCTCTCTTTTTTTAAATACACAAAATCCACAGTGACACCCAAATCAGAAGGTAAAGTGACAGAGACTGTGACTTTCCTGTTGCGTGCAATACTACTGTGACTGTGAAGATAGGACAATAAGAATTTCAGAAAGCAACAACATTCCTGAAACAGAAATGCAACTTCTGTCTTGATTTTAGCTGGATACAGAGTTTCCCTAAGATTCCAATGAACTCAATAATTTTGAAGGATGCTGATTAAAGTGTGATAATTCACTTGAACTCAGTCTACGTATTAAAAAAAGAATGCGCATACATATTCAACTGCCTTAAAACCTAATTTGTTTTGAAGCTCAAAGATCATCCACATCATTCTGTACAGTGGTGCACTGACAATGGCATGCATTCTAACCAGACAGAGCTTAATTCAGCGCTTAATGCATTTTGGTAGACAACCTCTACAAAGAATTTGCTGCCCATGTCTGCTAACATGTCACGCATGCACAGTCAATGATCGTGATGTTAGTGCACATGTGGTAGGTAGCTATAGATTCAGTGGGTTAATATAGGGACATGCAATGCAACAATGGCCAACTAGTGGGAATGGAGACACTACCTTTGACGAATATGATCTCTTGAATGCCAAGGCGTGTGGTACATAGATCGACTTTAAAGGGGGAATGGTAAAGGGAAACAAAAATAAACGTACAAAATGAAGCAAAATCAGTTCAACATTGAAAACAGATGCACAGTAATAAAACAAAGCTGATTTTTAATGAAACATAAGATTGTGCAAATGCTGAACATGACCCAGACTGATGAAGCACAATGGAACTTCTGTCTGCAAAATCAAGTTTCCAGCACTTTCTCCATGGCAATTAGCTTTGGCAGCCTCTCTGCAGATACAATCAACTAGAAAATACCTTTCTCTAGGGGAATTATTTGGCCTTTATCTACCCACAGTTTTAATGTCCACTGACCAACTATGTGCACATACAAAATTTTGGCTTTGGATTTGGACTAATGGCTTATGCTGGGGCATGTTTGGTCTGAACTGGCTCAGCAAACCATGTATTACTCTGTTACACAACTCTCCATTTACAATCTCACTTAGAACCTCTTCCAGGAGTTGTGCTTAAATCAGAGTTTTAAATTGTCTCTTCTTCACAGAAACGATTATTTGCATTTAGCTAACATCATTAATTTTCCTCACTACTTCGTGACAGGAGAAACACCAGGTGGGTTCAGAGTGAGTTATGTGCCCTGCAGAAATGGAATCTCAAATCCCATCTAAAAAGACAGCCTCTGGAGCTACACTTATGAGAAGGATGAGAAAAGGATTATGTCATGGTTTAAGCCCAGCTGGCAACCCAGAACCACCCAGCCACACCCAGGATTGACAATAAATCACTAGCTTCTCTATCCAAGGATGTTCTACACTACCCTTTTAATACCTTAAGTAAACTACTTAGCATTTACAAGAAAGGTAAACTTCCCTTGTATCATTAAGTACAGGGGGCATTGTGCCATTCTGGGCAAACAGACAGCATTTTGCATTTTTACATTCAATTAACTGAAACTACTGACAAATAAAAAGCCATTGAGCAACTTCAGCATGTATGCAAACCTCATTAAAAAGCAAGCTACCTGCGGCAGTAGAACACATGTCTGGTCACAGTACCACAATTGTACAGGAACAACACCACACACACACACAATGACAAACACCTATAAACACAAGACCCACGGGGCATTTACATTGGGAATTCTTTACAAGATGCTTCCCTTGAAAGAAACAACATTAAACAACACTGAATTAATTCACTGCTGATCACAAAGAGCAGGCTAAACAGAGCGCATTTGCTGGGAAGCAAGCTCAATACAGTTACCAAAAAAGCAACACAAGCAGAACTTCAGTTTAGAGAAGGGGTTCACATAAAAGTTATGTGGCACACAGGAAGAAATTCTTATTCATATAAGTAGCAGGCAATTCATAATAGCCCAAATATAACCCTTGTGTCCCACCAGCACAAACGTGGTTTTGCCAGTCTCAAAGTTCAGTTACATTTCTTTTGACAGCAAGGCATTCCAGTGTTTGCATGTGTGTTTACATCCCTGGACAGGATGCAATAAAACAACGTAAGTGCAGTTCTCAGATTTGTTTCCTCAAAATAAATTAACTCTTAAAACTGTTCTTTAGAAAGCAGGCAGATGCTGAGCAAAGAAATTGCTAATGGAACTTCAGCAACAGCAAATGGAAGAAAAAGAGACACCACCATACCATTAACAGAGCTGGTGAGATACTTTAAGTATTACAACTTGAGGCATCTGCCACTTCTGTCCCCTCCAATTCAAAAGCCAGTTTAAATCACAGTAGGTCAGCACAGAAAAAAGTAATTGTCAAGGTATACTGAAGTCTGAAAACAAGCACGGACCTCACTGAAGCCCTCCTTCCTCCTGAAGGAGCTTATAAGGCAGAACATCAACTCTAACTTTTATCTGAACCCCCTGTATTGTGTATCTGTCCTCTGGTAGCCACAGGTACCTCATTCTTCTGCATCTCTTGGAAAATGCAGAATTTCTCATGAAATGCCTTGAGTGCATGCAAGGAAGAATGGAAGGGGGAGAGAACAGAGGGAGTAAAATAAAAGCAAAATAATCTTCCTCTCAGAATAGGTCTAGATCAACTACAGAGAGAGATTAGAAGAGGTGAGTAAATATAGCAGATTTGTACTACTTCATTAACTCCTTCCACCAGCCTTAAATTCATTAGTTATTCTAGCTCATTCCACTACATATACATAGAAAGCACTCCCTGTATCACTTACATTTGCAGTACTTCCATACCTTTGCCATCTGAGCCAAATATCAACTAGAACCTGCCATTTGAGACTGATTTGTGCACAATTGGATGACAGGCTTGAGACAGGAGGCACAGACCACTGCACCTGCGACACTACCATCTCAGAGGTTCTCTTCTTCCACAGTACTTTTTAACATGTGAAGCAGGCATCACCAGGAAAGGACGGGGAGAATACATTTTTCATTCGTCAGTACCAGAAGAGGCTTTGTGTTTTGTGGAGTCAATAGAATACCTACTTATTCCTCCAAACCTTGCAAACACTGTCTAGCAGAGCTTAGAAGCGCTCAGGAATGAAAGAAGGGCTCTTCCTGTTAATAATGATTGAGCAGTTCCTTATATGTCTCTCTTACTTTTGCACTAATAGTGCCATCCTGGAATTGAAATGAATAGTTTAAAAGCAACTTTGGGAAGGTGATTTTCCTCTGCTCTCTTGAGTTTCACTTAGAGTGAAACTACTTTGGCTAGAAAGCCATTGATATGTCTTACAGTATGACATTATAACACTAGCTAGAAAGGTTGGTCAGAAACATGAAACAGCTCTCAGAAGAAGCAGAGTTAATACCACACCACAGTGTAATGAGATCACCAGGTCAAGATCAACTGTGTATTTCAGCTTAACAGTTGTAATCTACACACAAAGATGTGGAAATAATCAGCAACGAACTCTATGATCTTAAAGGTCTTTTCCAACCTAAATGATCCCAAGTTCTCAAAGAAAGCAGGGTCAAAATGGAAGAAAGAGCTGATGGCTCATCTTTTCTCCAAAAAGAGAAGGTACCAATTCAGACCGTATACATTCTTTTCTCCCGGGAAAAATAAGAAAACCTGCATGAGCTGAAGAACTGCAGCCTATAGCTTACCTCTCAATTGATGATCTGTCTTGATTATGCTCTTGATGTATGCAAAAATACATTCCTGTCTCTAGTTTGCTTGGAATTCTACCACTGGAAGCTCTCAAAGAGGCTGGTAAACAACATCCTAAAATCAACCCTTACAAAAAGTGAGAACTGTCTCATTATTATCTTTTTGCCATAACATTAGAGCCAGTGAAATTTATTCTTCTGACAATAAATGCGTGTTTTCTGCAGATCATGGGCATGCTCACAACAGGGACAAAATACACTATTCTGGTTGCAGTATTTGTTGTAAAATAATGTCATAGTGAGACAACAGATCCTTCATATAACAACAGCAGGGAGTAGCTTGCAATTGTGAAACCAACTTATTGTAGGCTGAAAAATCAGCCAACTTACAGAAAAGCCTGTTCCGTAGAAAAAACAATAAAACCAACAAAATTAATCATCCACGTTTTTGATGTGGTTCTTTAAGCCTCAGATCTGCACAATGCCAGATCCATCTCAAATGTGTTTCCCATCTGCCTACCTCTCGCTTGGATTTCTGGGAGGAGCGTTCCAGAATATCGTCACTGGAGAGGTCGGAGTCCTCTGAGAAACTTAGATGTTGACGGAGCTGCAAATCTGAGAAGCAGGGAATGAAAAAGGGAAGTCAGAGAACTGGTGACTGTTCTTTCTGCAAACATTTCAGAACTCAGCTGCAAGTTGTCTGACTGAGCTTCAGAAATACTCAGGCCTTTTATGGTGGTCTCAGTTGCTTTACTTGCGATTGCAGAGCTATCAGAGAAGCACTGATACACAAAATGATCAATATTAGTTAGAAGCTTTATTCTAAGAAAGCATCACTTTCTGCAAATCCTGTTAAAAATAATGCTCATGATTCTGTCTTTGTACTGTATCAATGCTCTTGCAATATACAGAGCACTTGGATGACAGCAGCTGGCACCATTTTGCCTATTCCTACAGGTCCAGGGAAATGTAACATGCTCAGTTTTGATCACATTTATGGCTAATTTATTCACTATCACAAGTTGCCATTAAACACCTCCATCTGCACCTGATGGCATGTGAGAGATTTACATGAGGTCACAGAATCCCCACTTCACAGATTAGCAGACAGTTGCCAGATCACTGAGAACACAGCAGTGACTGCATCTCTGCAGTCTTCAGCATCCATGGAGCCAGGTTGAAAAAAAGAACAGACCACCCAAAGAAAAGATGATGAATAGATTTAAACTAGAGATGAAATGTCACGAACAACTGATTACAACAAACAGTGCTTACTTCTCAAACCAGTCTAAGGCAGAAAACAGATATGCCTTGTATATATCAAGAGTGAAGCTTTTATTTAAGAATCTGGTTTTTTTTCAGTGGCCTATCAACTACTTTTGTCAATATGCAAACATGCAATTCTAGGCGCTAGCGCTTTTCCTGATCTGTCCATTTGCTGCTGAGAAGCAGCGTCATTCAGCACAGCAGCTCAATGACAAAGTAAGCCAAACGTACTGTCAAGGATACCTAGCTGTAGAAAAAGTACACAGTGCGGAGACACAGATCTATTATACCTGCAGCTATAATCAGTGGAGAGGCTTTGTGCTTGCCAGAATCCACAGTGGCATTACTTGAGGGAGTACTTGGGCAGGATTTGTCATCGGTCTTTTTCTTCTTGTCTTTCTTATACCCAGAGAAAACTGACTTCCACAATGACCTAGGCTTTGCTGCTTCCTCTGTTCCACCACTAGACTTGTCAGAAAGCCTGCTGTCATTTTTGGATTTCTTCTCCTTTTTGTTCTTACGAGGGGAGAAAAGAGAAGTTCTTTTTTTACTCTTCCCACTGGAGCCTTCTGAAGAGGTGACAGACCCTTCAGGTCCAGCCGTATCAGCAGAAGGAGTGGAGAATTTCTCACTAGCATCATCATGCTTTCGTGTTGATCCCTCTGCTATTTTCAAAGCCAGATGCTTTGGAGAGTCATAAAACAACTCTTTGGTCTTCAAGGGCATAGAAGATGCCTTTCTTGCCCTTGTGGTCCCAGCAGCAGCAGCTGCAGCCATCTCCATATCTTTCATCTTACACAACTGTTTAGCCATGGCATCCCGCAGTGCTTGGCTCTTGACAGACTTCTCTCTGGCTCTCATTCTTTCTTCAGCAAGCTCCTTGGCCTCCACAGAAATCTCAGGCAACACTCGCTTCTTCTGGTTAACTCCTCCTTCCATTGAGGGCGGACCACCATTTTCTTTGACCAAAGGCAAAAGGCGTGGTTTCTCTGGCCTTGGCCTACTGGTAGGAGGTGTAAAGAACTTCTCATGAAGGCTTGAGTCCTCCGTCCTGTCATCATATGTGTCTTCTACATCATCAGCAAACGGAATCTCATCCACACTCTCTGCAAAAGACTTTCGCACATCGTCTTTTTTGGCCTGGGTTGGCTCTTTGGCAGCAGACGTCGGCTCATGGCGTGGGGGAACAGGAGGTGTTGATGCTGGTGTTGGAGGTGACCTGGCTTCAACCTCATTCTGCCAGACTGCTTGATGCCTCTTTCTACGCAATGTGGCTGGTTCTTCACCCTGAGGAGGTGGTGGTGGTGGACTTGATGGAGGAGTAAGCATAGTAGAGTCAGAAGTGTTGAAGCTCTGGCTAGCCATAGTTCTCATGTTAGATGAGCTCTCCTGAAGGCCAAGTCCAGAACTGCTGGATACATCTCTTACTTCACTGGAACTCCTTAGCTCTTTTTCTGATGGAGATTTTGGAGTCAGAAGAGAAATCTGCTCATTTTCTAACTTGGACAATCCCTGTCTTCTTGGGGCAGGCTGGGGTTTTACAAGATGGATCCTTTCATCCCCTGAAATCTTCTCGGTATTAAAAGTCTTCAGAGGAGTTGTCTCAAGGGCAGATACATTAAAGTTCATCTCTGAACGTTTGTTTCTGTCTACTGGGGTGAGCCCTAAGCTCCTTCGGATTTCAGCACTCTTCATCCAGAACTCTTCTACAAGGTTACTCCGTTTCAGGGCTTCTTCTGCAGTAGTAGGGCTCCCCAGTTTTTCCACCTCACTACCCTGGCCCCTGAAGACTAGTTTGTCTAAAGGAGTAGACGTTAAGGCTGGGACAGGTTGGAAGCATACCGGAGGCTCCACTGGGGATGGAATGGATGTTTCAGCAGAAGGCAAAGGCTGGGAACAGATAGGCATTTGAGCAGATGTTCCAGATGAAGCCAGTGTTGGTGATGCTGGCTGAGACTCTGCCAATGATGTAGATGCAATGGCTTCTGGTGATGCAACTGGCTGGGATAACACTGGGGATGGTGGCACCAGAGGACTCCTAACTTTCCTGTCTTTGGGAATTTCATCCTTTGGTCCTTCAAGAAGGAAAGGCTCAGGAAAGAAGCGTGCCTCTGGAGATTTTATTGCACGGGATACTTCACCCAGGGGATCTTTTACATCCTACAGAAAATGAAACCCAGAAATACAGTCAGTGGGCACATCAGAATTCTTTTGTTTATTTGGTTTTTTTTTCCTCTTCCCCTCTTTTAACAAAGTTAGCAATAAGGAAACAATCCAAGTATCAAAATATGAAAAACCCCACACGTAGAATCCCATGCGCAGACCTGGAACATCACTGAGGATTTCTCATCAGGTATCATTCGTTTTGCTGCCCTGATGTATAAACTGTCCTCTGCAGATGCCAAGAAGGCAAATTTAATTTTTGGATTACAACCAGTAACCTAAATTCCAGAATTCTGTTTCTATCTTTTCCTGCACTTCCTCTGACTCTCCAACTCTGTGTATTGTGGTAGTGCCTCAACTCAAACAGATTTGATGCAAGCCTCTCTGGCTCTCATCAATGTAGCACTTTCTGCTGGCTAGCATCTGCTGTTATGTCTTCTTAAAGCAAGGGGTGCTTTCTCTGATACGAATAAATTAAGCTGTAATTCTCTTGCCCCATAATGGTCTGACAAGTCCTGGTTTACATCCCCTATATCTAGATTACCATATTACTCAGTAGCACAATTCACTGACTCCTCTTACTGAATTCTGATATTATTCTTTCCAATGGCATCTTTTCTACCAGCTTGCTTTTGGGTGTAGACAGTTTGGTGTACTGGACACATGAGCACTAGAGCATAAACCTATCTATCTGTGTACTTATATGGTACATATTAAACACCCAGGTCTTGAGTACTGCATTTAGGCACTGCCCTGATATAAAAAATAACTATGTCTAATAGAATCATTTGATAATGATGCATAACGAAAACAAAAATCCAACCCCTTAATTTTAACAAAAAGTGAATGTTGTCAGTGATTGCTGTCAGCAAACCAAGCTATATCCCATAATGTGTCCACTGTAAAAGTAAACTGGTTTGTGACAAAATTCTCTAGGATAAAGTCTAATCCTTCAGTAATTCCTTAAACACAAACTCTTGGGAGGGAAAAATTTGAACATTTTAAGGGCCAAGCACTTCCTGATCTGAAACACCAGTAGCTAGAAACACATTTGCATGTGGACTTCAGGGCTGACAACATGACGGTACATCATTGACATGTCTCACATCCCTAAGCTGTACTATGTTGTTACTCTGGAAGAAATAAGCATTGCTTTAACTACTAAGTAATACAAATATAATATTGAATTGCAACTATACAGAATCTGCTTTTGGTACAGAAAAGATAGCCAAACAAGGACAAACTGGAAACACCTTGCTTATGGCTCCCCTTGCTCATCTTATCTATCTCTTGTTAAGTGCACAATGAAATGAAAATATCCTGCAGAATTCTTTCTAGGGCTTTGTGATGGGAATTTGCGTGACTGTGACAGAGCCTCTACACACTGAAGATAGTCCATTATTTTTTTAAGTCTACATGAAGTCAGATTTCAAGATGATCAACATACATTATAGAGACAGGAAAGGAAGAAAGCACACTGCTGGTAGCCCTCATTAGTTTATTCAACAAACTCTTCTACTGAACTATAGATAGTAAGCAGAAAACTCCACAGATTCCGTTTCTTACCTCTGCTTGTGTTGCTTTGGGACTTTCAACTGGAGACAGAGGAAGAACAGTATCACTAGGTGACTGGATAGGGATGGATGGCTTGCATGGATCTAGGGAAAGCAAAAATGTTTCCAAACACACATGAAGCCGCTAATATTATTTTCTTTAGCGTTACACACAGCAAGCAGTGACAAATTTCTCAGCTCTTTATAAACTCTAGATTGGACATCTGGAACATAGGCAAAAAAAATTAAACATCAAAAATGGCACAAGCTTTTGAACGTAAAAACTTCAATCAGGAAAAGCAGTTGGATACTTTCTCACACTTTAGGAAGCTGCAGTTAATGGATTCAGAACATTCTTCTCAAAAGGTTAATGTAAGCACATGCCTTGCCACTGAGAGTAGTGAGATTGGTGCAAATCCAAGAGACTGTGTTCTCTTAAATCTAACAAATGCATAGACTACCTCAGATGCAACTAGAATCATTCAAACATTGATGGGAAAGCTATTACCTTCTGTCACACTGTAAGAAGCACCTTCTGCTTCTTCTTCATCTTCTTCATCTTCAGAGACTTTTAGTTCTGGCTCTTCTGTGCCACCTTGATGTAAGCGAAACTCTGCTTCTGCATCAGATGGGATGTCATCTGATCATGGGTGGAAAAAGGGAGGAAAAAAACCCAAGAAATATTGGATACAAGTCCATCAGGACCTCTCTTTATTATCTAGAAGTCTTTCATAATCCTTTCCTCCTGTTCACATGGTGCTAATCACTTTCAGAACCTGAATCAATCCCTTTTTTGTGAGCTACTTAGAGTCATTTAAGCAGTAAACGATGGACTATTAGTATAAATAACTAAATTAGTAATTGAAGTCATATATTAATGGTTTTCTGGAATATTTTCCATGTTTCCTGGCATATGCAGATCATTTTACACTAGGAAGGGAAGACTTTCTGCATAACATTGTGGGCTTTTCACAAATTTACTTCTGTTTCTGTTATTCAGCAGGATTAGTACTGAATATGGATACAAAGCAAGCCTTCTAGTTAGCAGATGGTGAGAGGACACAAGAAATTTGTTCTAAAACCCCCAGCATTGAGGTTCTTCTGTTTCTTTTTGTCCTTCACTCCTGGCTCCCTCTTGACTATTTGAAACCACCCCCCTACGTCACTGAAAATAAGATCAGGTGTGACGAAAGATCATACAAAGTATGATCACAAATACCCTCATACAAAGTATTTTCTGCCAGTAAAATTCTGTTCACACAACAGGTTTAAACGATGCACAGTGGCACCCTACCGTCATCCAGCTCTGCACCCGTGTCTCCCTCTTCACCTGCCTGCCCTTCTGTGTCTGCAGGCTCTGTGCCCAGCTCATCCTCCACATCATTATCCTCACATGGAGCTAGAATATGTTCAAATATTGAGGAAAAAAGGAGAAAAAAAGACACTATATAGTGAAAAGGTTCTACATTGAACTGTAACAACAGTTTACAGTGGACATATTCATTAACTGCTGCCAAAACAACCCTGAAGTGTGTCACCTGGAAAGACATCTGTGGTGAAATGATACTTGCAGACTCAAACAAATCAAGGAATGCCCTCCCCTGGGGAGCCTCCAAGGCATTTGCACTTAAAGCAGCCAGGGCTTTTCTGAGCAACAAGCCTTGTGCAAAATTAAACAAGAAGGAGACTGGGAGGATATCAAACCAGAATGAAGTTTACTGTTCTTCCAGAAAGTTTATTATTTTCTTTACCACAGCAGAACAGCCACCATCACTTTATAGCATACACGTATTGCGTGAAAACTGGAATCTCACAATGTACCATAACTGTTCATCTTGAAATTGAAACAGGCTTCTGAGGGTGTAAGTCAGACATAGAGTCTACCTCTGTGATAGATCATTATTACATTTGGAAACTGTTTAACTCTGTGCAGGGTCTGAGACACTTGTTATGCTGTACAAGTAACTAGGATGTAAATTGAAATATTTAAAGTGAATAAAAAGATATATTCAAAACTTTCAGTTACAGACCAGAATTTGATTTGCTAAGTCAAAATAAAAGTTTCTTGAGTTTATAACTCTGGAAAAGGCATCTGACATTACTGCTTGTGACAGGATTCAATCACAAGAGGAGAGAGAAGACTGTGGGGTCTGAATTTCATTATTAAATGATTCTTTTCAAAAAACATAAACCTCATGACACCTTGTCCCACCTCGTGCTACGGATGATTTTGCTTAACTTTTTTTTGTTACGCATTTTCATAAAACAGTTTAAACATACAGAAAAGTGAGCACTTCCAGGGGTTGGGTTTTTTCGCATAGTAGAGTCAGTGAACTACATTTTTAGATTGTGCAGTGAGTTAGCATCAATTTGTGTTCGACAACATGCAGACATTTAACTCTGTTGTATATCCTATTCCAAACGCATACACAGTCAGCATGTATTATTAGGCACCATGTTTGCTAATTATGCACGTAGGATATGGTCCTGTAACAATGATAACAGATAGATTTATAACCTTCTTTGTTGTACCTACGTGAGTAAACTAAGCAGTGCAAATCTCTAGACCTGAATGCATACAGTGTCGTGCTATCATCTTTAGGAGGACTCCTGGCATGGCTCCTAGCAGTTAGTTCCTATGGCAGGGTGAGAGGCTGTTTCCAACTGGCAGTTCAGATGCAGCCTCCCGATTCTGTAGCCATATGAGAGCGATTCATGCTGCACCAGCTTTCTCCTGCATCAGGGAATAGGCCCTGATCCTTTTTATTTACTAGTGACAATGTGAAATGGTTGTAACCATTTATATGCTTAGTATTGCTAATTAACGGAATCTTGAAAACAAACCAACCCTCCCTAAAATTGAGGTCTTCCAGCCTCTCCTCTCATACATGTTTCTGTTTATTTCAAAACACAGCCTTCAGTGGCTGGTTTGTCTTCTTCCTTCAACCAGAGAATTTATCTTTTCCACGCTTTTCGCCTTGTAATACTAACACAGATAAACATATGGGCTAGTTTATTTTGTCAACTACTGTGAAAAGGCAGTTACTCTTACGTGTGATAAAGCACTGGCCTATTCCCTTACATCAGAGGCTTATAAAATCCAGAATGTTATGGATGTGGAGCATAGGAGACTGAATCAAATGGCAAAGGCTGGACTGCCCAGAAGGGCATTTACAAATCTACTGAACAAAACCAGTGCCCCAGTCTGATTGTTGCTTAGGTATACAGTAGCTTGTGTTATTTTGGAAAGAATAATGTCATGGGATGGTTTTATGGTAGCAGCAAATGTGAGTACTTGCAAAAATATAACTCTGATGTTAGGAATATCTGATACCACTATGTATATGTGTGTCTTCAGATGCAGAAACCATGAACTGACATGACACATACAAGGAATGTTGGAGAGAGGGGAGAAAGTCAGTTCTTGAATAGGTTGGTACACAAAACTTCACAGATGATTACAGAGGCATAGATAAATAACAATTTGGTGCAAGGATGGATCCCATTGAGGGACATGGAGAGTTTGCAGGTGGCTTATTACACTATACATATACTGCGCATAAACGTATATGCAGTGAGGAAAAGGAGCAAGAGGCCAAAAGCTGTCACACCATAACTCAGAAGCTACACACTATGGCAGCCAGAAACTCAGATCAGCACTTGGTTTGTATCAGCTAGCAGCTGTGAGCAGACTGCATCATGTGCAGACATCTTGTAGACACTGCTGCCTTTGCAAAGCAGCAGCAGAAGCAAAGGTCCGTAGGCAAGCTAGCTATTCTGATATACCAAAGCAACTCAGCTGTAGACCAACTACCCAGCCACAACTTACTGCTGTTCCACTGGTTTTAATGCCTTCACTGCTTTACACAAATTTACATCCCCACTCTAATCCCAGAACCTTCATGCTCATTGGTTTCGTAATAGAGCTTAGAGGACCACATAAAAAAGGCAGCTGAGCTCTACCATCCTCCAACTTTCCTAAGGCCTTCCTAAATAATGTGAACCCCAAGTCAAAGGAGACACACAGCCATCCCAAAGATCCTAGCTTCAACCTTATTCTTCTTTCTTGTTTACTTCACCAGGTAACTACAGTTTGCAGTTGCTAGGGATCTGCAATTGCTTTAAGTGTTCTCTGTCAATCATTCAATTGCAAGAAAGCCCCACATTCTTTTAGTCAAGGAGCTAGGGAAAGAATAAATGGTCCAGTCTCCAGTTTACAAACCAAATCGAAGCACTCAACTAGATTCTTCCTTCTACATTATTACTCCCAAGATAACCTCTTTGTCTGGCCTGCCTTCAGGAGGGTTACATGGTTGAGTTCATGCAAGAATGGACTATCTGAGCAAGGCATGCATGCACACTCCCCCTTCCTCCCTCCCTCCACGTCCAGTCATGCAGTAGCGACAGGGCCGTAAGTTCCAGGGTTAAAGTACCAGCTCAGCTGCTGAAGGCATGGAGAAGAGACGGGCAGGGTTATTGTGCATTGGAATACATAGAACATCACCAAACTACCTCCAGGGACCGTCTCCAGCCACGCCTGTACCGCCTCATGGCGTACGGAGGGAAGGTCGGATGCTGAATTTAAAAAACAATAAATTGTAAGAAATCAAAATTAGACCATCAATAAGTGTCTAAAACAGAAGAGTGACAGAGGGAAACTTTCCAGTAGCAAACACAGGAATAAAACCTATGAGATGTTGAAACAACAGATTCCAGGCTTGGGAATTAAATGAAGAGAACACACTCAGAGACCTACTCTTTTTCTAGGAGCTGTAATGTCAGAAGAAATAGAGATGGCAAAGTGAGACAGGCTGCTGCACTGCTGTACTCCACTTGAAACTCTGCAGAGGAGGGAAACTAAGAGATGAAAGAGCTGAGCAACAAGAGAGGGGCAGTCCTAACAGGCATCCCAGAAACTCTACTCCCAGGTGGGAATGCCAGCAGGCAAAGCACCCAAAGCAGAATGAGAGTAGTGTCACGCTATCCCAGGCTTTCACAACAAACCCCATCACCACTGCTGCAGAAGGTCTCTCCAAACATCTTGTATCACAAAATACAGCTCACCCAGGAACAAATTTGTCTATTAAATTCAGGCTGAAAACTTACAGCATATCCACAAGTACATGGATATGGGGCATAAAGTGACAGCACTTTGAAAAACCAAACTGCTGCTACACCCGCATACACCTGTACTGTTGTATGACAAAGTAACTGAAGCAGCTAATCGATCAATCCGGATTGTTCCAGTTTGCTCCTGTTTTAGGGGAAGGCAAGGAAATACTGCCTTCCCTCCCAAAAGAAGTTGGAAAGGCCACAAAATCTATTTTGGAAGGATCGTATTTTTTCTGGCTGCTGCACCAATACACTATGGAAAAGTAGTAATTAGAAAATACAAATGGAAAGAAAAAAAAATAAACACTAGTGATACAGACCATCAAGCAGAAGCCAAAGTAACCTTAATTGTAGCAAGCTTAAGAAACATTAAGCAGCTACTCTAGAATACTGAGTGTTATAGACAGTTGAACTTCGCCTATTTTGTGGCTGTAGTGGGAAGGAGACATCCATCTCTTATTTGTACAGAGCAGATTTCACACCAGAAAATCCCAGTGCGTTCTACAAACTGCAATTATAAGCATAGACAAACTGATCTGTAACAAGTTGGATCAGGGTTGAAAGACCAAGCTGAACATCTAGAACTACAAGGAAAAGATCATTATCTGGAACAGAATATGACCCGGCAACATGAGGTAAAGTCCTAGGCTTTTTTAATAGAGATAAGTCATTTAACTTAATTTCATGCTTCCCACAGCATACTCACTGCCTCTGCAATTCTGGCACAATGGTTACAGACTGAGAGAAGACCACTATTCACCAACTGCATGGTTAAGTCCAGGCTTCTGCACAGGTAAAGCACCTATGACAATGTCGTGGTTTAACCCCAGAAGGCAACTAAGGGCACATACTTACCTTAAGACGCACTGTAATATAGTCTAGAATAAGTTCAGCAGGGACTGCTGGAAGATGCTTACAAGAGAACTAGACTATTGGCATTTTCCCCTTCCAAAGTTTTCCTTTAAGTAACTAGCAACTTGAAAGGGTCACACCTCGCTTCAGAAAACAGATATACTGTCGTATCTTAAACACAGGGAGTCAAAACCATCACTGATCACATCTGCAAGCTCTTTGAATCCCATCATTCCCTGCTAATAACAGATACAGTTCCACTTTGAAAAGCAGCAGCAGAGAATTATGCTCAATAGAGAACCTGACCCTGTTCAGTCTTCGCTGTAGTAGCCACACAACACAGTCCTTCAGCTTTCCCTACAGAAGCCCTCACTGCTACAAAAAACACAGCTACCTCTAAAGCCAGGAACTGAGGGCTAATTGGCAGCACTCTCAAATCATATGTAGTGATGAAAAATGGTATGGAGTCAAAACTGGCAGACAATGGGTCAGAAGAAGTCACACCAGCAAGGAGCTGAGAAAGCAGTCACTTTAAGCAGACACAGACCTGAAAAGCAAAATGTTTAACCAAGTGTAATTTCAGTGCAACTTGGAAGTAGTTCCTTTCAACCACTGCTGCCCCTGCTGCAGTACACGGCTCTTGAAGGGCACAGAAGCAACAGAGTTAAACAGCTGCAACCATGATCCAGGAACCAGTGGTGTGGGCTTGGGGGAGATTACCTCTGGAGGTGGAGGACTTTGAGGTTGGGACCATTTTTTCCTCCTCCTCTTTTTCACGGATGTGTGTCCAGTGCACATCTGCCAGGATCTCCAGAGGATCAACCGGATTTACAATCTGCTCCAGTCTAAGGTTTCCAGCTAGTGTGAGGAGGGCATGGCACACCAGGTTGTAGGCAGGGTGCGCGAAGGACAGGGAGGAAAAGGAGGGAGAACAGTGGAAAGGAAAGGTAACATATCAGAGGAAAGGAAATAAGAAAAGAAGAAGAGCAAACATTACTGGCTGAGATCAGTTTGCAAGACAGACAGAAAAAAAGCTCAGCATCGTGTGTGCACGCATACACCAATACAGCGCTCCTCATACTTCCCATCAAGGCTGAATAATGCCATTCCAAAGGCACAGAGATGCTATTAAAACCATCATTGTAGATCCTCTCTATTGCAAGCAGCTTTGCTGAAACTAAAGACATTCTCTGGGTGTCCAACAGTATGTGGTATGTAAATATCAATTTATCAAATTTCCAGCTCCTTCAGCCTGTTCATTATGATTATTGCAAAACCATCTTGCTGTCAAGGGAAAGGGACAATCTGCATTTTAGTTTGATGCACCAAAATGAAAGGTCTCTCATCCCCTACTATAAAGTTAAGCACTCCTTTGTATGCTGGGTATGTATTCCTTTGTGAATTCAATTACATGATGGATCTCAGAGTTTCACTTCTGTGTATACATGCATATATAGATAAGGGCATACACTTACTTTAGCAATTAAAACACTTTGTTTACTCCTGCTCTTTTGTACTGACTTGCTCAGGGGTAAATTTCTTTCCTGAAGAGCAAGAGCATTTTTATTAGGACTGAGCAGCCCCCCCCCTTCCCCAGAAGAGAATTCATGTTACACAGATTAATTTGTTTAAAAGAAATTGCATTACTCCTCAATTACATGCATACACAAAGCTCAGCTACCTATGGTGTGTCAGAAGGATAATGGGCACCAAGAGCAACCAATAAGCAACTTGTTCATCTGCTCAGAATGCCCTCATTCTACAAGGAACAGGTGTTCAACATCTGTAGGAGTGGTCTTCAAAAGCAAATGACTTATCCTGAAAGGAAAATACCCACTTACTTTATAAAGTAGAAGTCAATTTTCACAACAGCTGGATTACCACTGAGTTGGGCAAAACCCTGTTTCAGCAGTTAAGAACCTCAAAAGCAGCTAGATTTTCAGATGGTGCACTAGTTTTAAAGGAAACAAGAACTATTAGCAGCATTTAGAGGTCACAATCATTTCCTGCTGTCTCATGTTAATGAAGTTCCTCTCTCCCAGCCATGTTTTCCCCAGACATGACATGGTGTTTGGGACTTCCATTTCAGGAATAGCTATGTGTGAGATCTGGCATTAAAACTGCAGAAGAAACAGGCAGAAGGAACTGCAGGAGTACAGAATTACCAGCTGGTTTATCAAGGGAAAAAGGGTCCAGATGCACAAACTCAAATGCAGAGCAAGAGTCACAATTTAGCCAAGTATTTAGCAATTTTGTGTCTATGTTGCCTCATCAGAGAGCTCTCTTATCAATTAGCACAACCACATGGTCCACCAGAGCTACTGGACATCCTGCAGGAACAGGAACCTAGGCTTTTCTCACTCAGTACCAAAGCACTCACATGCAGGCCCCAAGATGAGTAGAGTTAGCATTTGCATCACCACACAAAAGTTTGTGTTAAAAGGTTTAGATTCATCAGCAATGGCTGAGAAGTATATAGTCCTCAGCAAGGCTTCGAAAGAGCAGGTCCCACATGATTTGCATGTTTTAAAATGGATTTCTCTGGGATTTAGACCAGCATAACATACACACCTTCAGTTACTCCACAAGTCTCTGGACAGTGGCCTGAGGCTGTCCTGATTAGGATATGGGTCCTTCTCACCTTTTCCAGTAAATAAACAGGAGCACAGGCAGCCAGGAGACACCTGGCATGGCCTTCCCTCTCAGGGATTCCTGCTAAGCTCTGCAGGAAGCTGGACATTAATTGCACTCATATTGAAAGGTAGCTTTCCCCTAAGGGGAACTTCAGTTATGCTCTTTAGCCATCTTACTGATACTTCTCATTCTTACCATCAGAAAAGTTAAATAGGTAAAAATTGTAAAACCTCCTCCTTTTTTTTTTCTTAATTAAAAAAAAAAAAGGTTAGAAGCTAAGCTACACTTGTTACAACCATAAACTGCAAAATATGCAGTCTGAGAACTGCATATGTCCTCTTACCTTCAGGAAGGCACTTGGGTTTTCTGCTCATGCATTCTGGTTCTAATGAACCACATTGAGGGAATAAGGGATTAACAAACTATTAGGACCAAGTGCTTCAAAATAAACAACCATGAAAAATGAAGTGCAAGAGAATACATCATGGAAACTAACACAACCAGTTAGACTGGAATGTCAGGTTCATTTTGTGCCATTGCTTGCAAAATCTTGAGGGATCACCACAGCTTGATCAGCTTCTCCATCAGACTCTCCCCACAGACACACATTCAACAAAGGACAAGAACAAAAAAGCAAGTTTGCTGACACAGGCAATACAAAAGCAGCACTTCTGATGTGTCCATGTGTCTGAGTTATTGCATGGGTGCAATTAGCCTGTGTGTATGGAGCAAATCTGAAACTCCCAAAGATGTGGGGGTCACTGTTCATGCACATTACAGTCGCAGAACGTTCAGGCTTTCTAGATATCCTGAGGTACCTGGCAGCTTTATCTTTTTCCTAAAACCAGTGGCAGTGTCAGACCTGATATACGGCACTTCGTCCAGGAGATGAAGATGACAACGGCTACTGAACCAGTTTTTAGGGAGCTGGTAAAGCAATTAAATAAACCACAAACTCTTCATGTGGGACCTGCTCTTTAAAACATTTCCCCCTCCTCTGGGGAAATGGAAGTGGAGATGGTATATGGGTACCTTTAAATGTACCCGTGTCCTCTTCATCTGAAAGACGTTGAAGCCAGAGACCTTGCTGCAGCTCGCTCTCCCAAGGGCAATACTCCCCCTCTACAGCAGAGGGAACCACACATCCATATATAACACCAGACACGCATGTACACACACAAGCGATGGAAAGAGAGAAAGAGAGAAAGGACAGAATCAGAAAGAGACACAGTCTGGAAATCCAGCAGCTTCCCATACTCCCACTGTATTCAATGTGTCTGACAGGAAAATCGCTTGAATGAAACAATGTCCAAGAACGCCATGGTTTAGCAGACTAAACACATAACATGCACGTTACCATACTTAAAATGCAGTCTTCACTTCCACAGACTTGTTACGGAGATACAGCTCCTATGTTGAAAAAGTAGCCAAGCAGCCTGCTGAGCTCATTGACAAAACTGCTGCTAAGACAGAAAAACTGGACCTTTGCTTGCATTAGGCAGCCAAAGACCTTTACAAAGAAGCTCTTTGGAGTCTACTAGTCTTGACAAAAAGGAAACGTGAGTACAAAGACAAGAGCAGCGAGAAATTTGGCATGGTGGTGAAACACTGGAACACGTCTATTCTTGGCACAAACTTTGCATTTTGATGACTGAGACAAACACAGGGGAAGGAGTCTTTCCCTAAGATTTTTCCACAGAAATCCCTCTCAGCTAAAATAGGAACCAACTGAATTCCCTGATTTTCAAGACCATCTTGGTAACTAAGCAGAGCTACAAGCAGCTTCTTCTGGGATGCCCTGATGACAGTTTCAGTGGCACTACCCAACTACTCTGCAAGACTGAAAACACTGCTTCTACAATGCTTCCAGCTCCTGCTGCCAAAGAACAAAGGGCACATTCAAATCCAATTCCCAATAATAATAATAAAAAATAACAATAAAACAATAGTGTCACAAAGCTGTGAATCGCACATGTTGGCATGGTGTGTGGGAAGCATATTGTGTTGGTACTAGTGCTGTAACTGCCCTGTGGGTAAAGATCTTCTGTATCCAGAATGATCCACCTAAAGCTTTCATTGACAGTAACTCCCACAAAAATCAAAGCAATAAAGAAGTGAAAGAAGAAGAGAAGTTTTCCAAGGCAAAATCTCTCTCATTCTGCATGGCAAATACTCAACTCAGTTTTCCCTGCCGTCTAGCAAAAAGGAGGGAAGGACAAATCAGTAAGTCTAACCTTCACTTGATTCCTCATCTTCCTCCTCTTCATCTTCCTCCTCATCATCATCTTCTTTGTCCTCAATCTCATGATTTTCCTCAGCTTCAATCTCTTCTTCACTCTTTCCCTTCAGGAGGGCGTGGATACGCACAGCCTCTTTCCATGGCACACCACCCAAGTCTGAAGGGGGTTGCTGAGGCAGCAGTAGTTCATCATCTTCCTCTTCATCTTCCTCCTCCATCTCAGACTCTGAACTACTGTAAGGGTTTAGAAAGGAAAAGAAGCAATTACTTTATGTTTCTTAGATCAGTCTTAGATTGCTGACAAGTTGTTTCAATACATACAAGCCCAAAACATATGATGGAAACCATAACATTAACCTGCTTTCAGTATTTCACAGGCAATTTATGGACAGCATCACATGTGAGCTGCAGTATGCCTTGTCCTGCTTCTTTTAAAGAAGATGGAGCAGCAGCAAAGTGCTTGCAAAGCCAAGTTCAAATACCTGTGCAGCATTAATTGTTGCAGCTCATGACAGTTGAATACAGCAGAAACTATTTTTTCCATAACACATTGCTTTGGATAAACCAGAGCAAGAGGTTTTAGCAGTGTCAAAATGCAGGTCATGCCGTTTGATAATGGCAGCTACTGCTAGCATTCTGGATAGCTAAGATGTTTTTGGCAGTTGCTGGATTGATCCACAGAAGGCTTTGGGAGTTGAAAGAACACACAACACGACTATCAGGCATGTAGGCTAAGGAGAGCCGGAGGGGAAAACAAAAAAAAGTACAGAATTCCTCACTTTTCTGCATCACATCAGAACTATAATATGTATCCAATTAAGTACACAGTGCACATAATGGCAAGAAACTGTAGGGTGCAGTGCAAGGATAATTACAATAATGAGCTGCTTATTCTCACAGCAAAGTCTAAAACATGCAAAAGAGTAAATCGTTAGTGCTTTTTACCAGACATCTCTATTTAATTCTAACACAGTTCCTCACTATAAGCAGGAGGGGCAAAAAATGGAACCACCTATACAGTGGCATTTAATCTAGCTCACTTTTACATGCTGGACTACCTAGAGCTAACAGAGGAGAAAGGTGGTTGCATTTGTCACTGGAAAATTAACTTGAATTACAGCTCATTCAGAGAACAAATCTGCAGGTTTGAAAGGTCCTCTTCCTTTGTTTTTCCCTACTAGATCATTATCATAAAAGAACTGTGCTTATTAGAGCTACAGTTATGATTCCCATATAAATCTTCAAAGGCTGAAATTAATCTGGATTGAAGGACTGAAACTGTGAATGGTTAAAGTTTGGATGAGTAATCAGAGAACAGTATTCTACTTCTGCTTCCTTATGACAGCTATCACTGTAGTTAACAGCCTTTGGGAAAACCCACTCCATAGAGAAGAGAGGGGAAAATGACAAGTAGAAAATAATGAAGTGCACATTACATGTATGTTTATAAAATATAACTTGTGCAGTTCTTGTAATTGTTTCCCATCCATAGGTCTAATTACAGCATGTGACAAACTGACAGCCTCAAAAAAAAAAGGGCAGCACTCACATATTCAGGTGCAGAACTTCAAATTAGTCTAACACTACATGAGCATATATTTACATAATATTATTCATCTACTTGTCTGAGAGACTATTTTGGATAGCAAAGCTAATCAGAAAAATGCCACTTTCTTCACGCTCTGATTGTCACACACTTCTGTCCATAGGCTCTTAAATTCTCCTCACTGTTCTGCACTTATGTAACTATTTTCCTCAAATTACCACCCACTTTTTCACAGCATAAACCAAATATTTATTTTGAACAGGTTGCCTGGTTTTCACACGCTGAATACTGAATACAAACGCTGTTGCGTGCTGTGGACTTGGTGCGTATTCCAGAAGACCAAAGCATGTTCCAAAGGCTTTATGCAGATATCGTCACAGAGATTAAAAAGCAATGTTCCTCTCCTCCCTGATTAACTTTGCTACCCTTTGGCATGGAAATAAACCAGACAGGTGCTGCATGCTGAGGTTTTTGTGTGCTGTCAGTGAGGTTTACTGCTGTTCAAACTGTTGCCATGCCCGCCGAATGGGACAATCTCCTGCTCTTCAACCAGCCAGCTTATCTCATGTAGTATTGACGACATACATTCTTCACCACATAGCTCACTTTACCTTCTTCGGCTTTTATTTATGACTTGGTTTTTGTTTGACCCCTGAGTACTGAGAAATGAGAAGCTGAAAGAAGGCAGTGAGATGGGCTGGTATAGCAGGCATTCCTTTCAGCATGGCAACCCCTTGCCACAGGAATTAATTCAACAGCTGAAACTATTTTTTTTCTCCTATAAAGCAGAAATCAAAGACCAAAGTAGGTTGCTTTATAGAAGCATAGAAAGTCAGGCATCTCATTAAAAAGGTGCACCTACAGAAACTGAGGTACAGGAATGGAACTGGAACCTAAACTGTGGAAATGACTCTCTTCCCTTGCCACGCAGCTCTACATAACGCTGCTTCCAAAGGCCACAGGGTATTATACCAGAACTGCAGATGACATACTGGGCGTTACTGCAAGTTAAAGGCCATGAATAAGGCACTGAATGAGCTCTCCACCTCTCAAAACTGTGTAGTCAGGGTTGGGTTGCTGACATGATCTTTCTTCTTGTTGAAGCTTAAACAAGATCAACTCTCTTGGAAAAATATACTTTGAATATTGTTTTCTGCAAACTTTCTCTGCAGTGTGCGTGCTCCTAAGTGTGTGCGTGATGGGACGCTGTGCACCAAAATGTGTGGTCTCTACTTGATTTAGAGCTAACATCTCAGTGAACCCTGAAGCCAAATCCATTGCTCCATAAGACACAGAGGGAATGAAGAGCTCCCCATCCTCTCTGCCTGCTCCTAACCCTGCGGGGCTGCACCAAGACAGTGAACATGATCAAATTAGGGCTTTGGTTGGCTTGTTGCAGGAGTTCTTTTTCTTTTGCTGCTGAAAGAGTTGTCAGACTTTTTCCCCTCCCCATTTTTTTTTTTTTTGTCTTTCTGTGACATACCATGGAGTGGGTAGAGCTGAACAGAGGATACCAGTGATCAGAAAATCACCTGATATCGTCTATCAGGTATCATCTAGAAAGTCTCTCTGATGTTTGGCCCACATACCCTTATGAGCCCACTGATAAGGACTGATCAGTCCTCTGAGTAAATTGCTTGCCATGTTTGGATTTGGGACAAAATATTTTCCAGTTCAAACTGACAGGGAATTTGATGTCTTTTCTTTCCTCTCTGCCACAGAAAGTGAGCTGCCCACTAAACACTGCTTCCCACACACTAAGTTACACGATTCAGTCTATTACAGACTGAAATATTTGGTTTAATACAGGTTATGGGGGTATATGTAGAACAAAGGGAGCTAAATGTAACACTTTACAAGAGGAAATCCAACTCACTAATGTAATAGTGTATTGCTGTCAGTCCCCACAGTTTCACAGAACACATTTTGGTGATGACCAATAGCTTCATGCCAGAACTCCACTTTTTTTAATTAACTCCTCCTCTTTGGAATTTTTCTGCGATTTACTGATGGAATTACTGTGTCCTGATATATTGAAATCAAGACCAATAATAACAATGCTCCATACTAGTAAATTTTGCTTTAGAGCTACAAAAATAAAGGACTAAAAACCCCTCAATATCATTAATGTCAAAACTGTCACAGTTGACATAATTCCTAGGCCTGAACAGGGAGCTAAAGGAAGGCTGAGTGAAGCAAACGGAATTTATCTCCCATAAATAGTCCCAAGATTATACAATCAGAGCACTGGAGAAGATCTCAGTTATGTAAAATGTTAGAACAGTATCCTCTAAAGAAATTAATGTTAAGAAATTCAAAAAGCATTATTTAGGTTTCAGACATAACAGCTGTACAAGACATTAGTAACTGACAGGCACTTAAATGAAAGTCACACCTTCATGAGTCCACATGTATATACTCTCTGTCAAGGCTGAGCTCAGGCTACTAAAAATTACTCCTTTCCAGATGCTGCACCTTCAATGTAATGTGCTTATACATCGTTTTGAAGACAAAGAGAAGTTTATGAGGGTGCAAAAAATGTTTTTCAACAGCCGTAGCTATTGCTTCAAATCAATGTCCCTCAGGCACTGCATCAGCATTCAGTCAGGATTACATGTGTGTCAAGCTTAAATCTTTAAACCAAAAGTGGTTTTGAATTGTAATGCAAAACATACAGAAAAAAAGTTAATTTTGGAGCCCCCTCCCATTTGAATCCATGCTCTGTTTGCTCAAAACTCATTTGTCTTTCATACAATTAAGAAAAAAAAAGAAAAAGAAAAAATACCAACTTAAGACTGAGTTTCCTCCAAGGATGGTAGCACGCTATCTACCATCTAAGTTAGTAGTAACCTGAAAGTAGCAAGGTAAGGTAGTAAGAACAGAAACTACAAAATAAAAAACCTGTGTGCACATGCAGAACATTCTCATCAACTTTAGAAAGGGCATCCTGGTAAACAATACGTTACTAAAAGCCAAAGGAAATGCAGGCAAAAGTCTGTTGGGATGGGTACAAAAAAGCTTATTGACAATGTATGCTAACCTGCTGGGAACATCCTCTTCTGCTCCTTTGTCCAACACACTGCTGAGGTTATGCTCTGCTAGTGTCTCTTCAGGAACCTCTTCCAGTTCTTCTTCCCTCTGCAGTGACAGTCGGTAGTTCTCCAGCTCAATCCGCTCAGGTGTGCCACGCAGCCGCTTAGCTAGGCTGGGCTCTTCCAGCCCATTTACATTAGAACCTAACAAATAAGCCAGTGAATAAACAATAAATGCAACAGTCAGAACTGTCATTTTTTAAGAAAAATGAGCAATTGGGAGAGAACGGGCATAAGGCAGAGGGAGGTAAATAAAGCAAGAGAATACCTTACTCATGTCATTATCCTGTTCGCGACTACTGGCAGAACCTGCTGGGGAGCCAGACTGCAAAAGGGAATCTTAGTGGTTTTGGCTAATAGATGCTAAAAAGAATGTTAAATGTCCTACCTGACAGAGGAAATAGGGACATTTTAGCTGCAAAAACTAGAGCTGCAGTTAAATGTATGTAGTAACTACTGGTGAAGGCCTAGCCACAGGCTGGATATATTTGATGAGACATAGTAGGAATGCTACAAGGCAATCCTGGTACCTGTTAAAACTGTTACCAGGCAAAGTAAGGCTACAGAATTAGGAAGCAAGAAAATATTATTACTACTTAAAGATGAGGGAGTGAGGAAAGGAATGAAAAAGGCCCACTTGGAACAAGTTTTAAAACTTTCTATAGACTTTATTTGCTTTTTGATCAGAGTTTGCGATGAAACTTTCTCTTCATCAGGGACTGTGGTGACAGGAAAAGGGTTAATGGGTTCAAACTTAAACTCTGCACCTGTCCCAGTTTGGATTAATCTTTTCAGAACCTACGCGAGTAGAACTGAACACAGCTTTCCAGATGAGGCCTTATCAGCATGACATACAACCCTGCCAGAAATCCCTCATCTGATACAAGCTGAGAACACATTTGCCTATTTATATGCCACAATAACACTGGTGGCTTTTATTTACTAACCGATATTCAGATCTTTCTCCTTCTTTGCTTTGAACTGAGAAGCACCTTATTGGTAGCCAGAACGCTCAACAACTTCTTAGTGCATGGCCTAGTACTTTCTACTATTACATTTCTATTTTTACTATTAGTCTGTAACATTCTGCAGTTCTTACTGTATGATGTGCCTATCCTCCTCTGCTTTGAGGAGGGTTTGAAATGCTGCCTCAGCAAGGAATTTCATGAGTAGATTTAAGTCAACTTCTTAACTACTCGATGCTTCTTGTATTACTCCCTCATTTTTTCCAGTTTAAGTAAGTATTTCCGTGTGGCAGCCCTCCAGTGCTTTACCGAGGTCCAGACTGTTCAAATGCACTACATTTTCCTTATGGAGGTAATCAGTTATTTGTCAATAAATGCTGTCAACCTAGTCCAGCACAGTCTTTGATGAATCCATGTCACAGTTTTATATTACTTACCTGCACACTGTCAAGGAACTTCACTTGCAGAACTAGCAGTCTTTAGTTATTCCTTCAAAGAAGGAGTTTTATCTACTATAATCTGTAGATTAACTGATACATACTTATTCAGATTACCCTTTTTCTTTCTTTTTAATTGTTTATCTGCAAATTATACTTCTGTCACCCAGTGGTCACACTACCCTGAATGACATAATCAAGGTATATCAGGATAGCTTGATTTAATCACAATTTGCTACCATAAAGCTCTCAACTTCATTGTACAATTCTTCCACTCTTCTGAGCATTTGAGTTATGTTTCCACTCATTACATTATAGCAATAATAAAGTTTTGCAGTTCCAAATCTTGCTACACACTGACTTCTTTTGCTCCCATGTCCAACGAAATTATCACAACTGAAATTGGAGGCCAAGTATTCATCTGATTGCCTGACTATACATAAAATGGCATTTTACATCAGCCCCAGCTTCACCTTGGACCCACTTCTGCTTTCCCTTAATTGGCTTTTACTTAACATGCTTAGGGAATACAGCTGTTTGCCATCCTTTCCTTTGTGAAGTCTAATCCAGCATGAGCTTTGGCAACATTTACTTTATCCTCACAGGCTTTGACCTCCAAGACAGTTTTTGTTTTCTTTCTCCATCCTTTTAGTTTCTCAGTTTATTCCTAACAGCCTTTTTTTCAGGATAATTACTCACTCGGTACTATCTTAGTCTTGCACACAAAACTACACAGGCCTTGCCATAATTAGTGGCATTTACCTCCAACCCCTCTCCAGAAACATGAAATCTCATAAAGCCAACTGCAGAAGTGTTTTTCTCTCTTCCCTACTGAACTCTTCTCTGATGTGGGCAAGCGACTGCTACACCCCTGGCTGGAACTCCAGGGCTGCTTTATGGTACAAACCACAGAAGCTTGCTCAGGTGGCAAGCAGGAACTTTACCTTGCATTTTCCAGGGATACTGTGATCTCTGCCATTTCCTGCTGCTAAGCCTTATGTTGTGTTAGTATTTTCAAAGTTTAGTGGAACTGGACTGCCTTTTCAGCTGGGATTCATTTCATTTCATTCTCTCTAGATGGTGTTACCACCTCCGCCAAATCTATTTTTGTAATCTGTGTTACATTCCCCAACCCTGAGTTCACAGTAACAGGGGAACTGACCTGCAATATTGCTCTGCCACTTCTTGCTGACAGTAAAAAACACCCAAAGGACTTTGGGTAATCCAAGAACACCAAAGTGAAAGAAAACAAAGAACGAATACACTAAGATCATCATAAAACAAGAGGTTTTCTACTGTTGGGAACACAGCTGCTTCAACACAAATATCTTTTCACAAGCTGTTTTTAACTTGTTCTCTTCTGATGTATACTCCAACATAGGGGCAAAGTCCACAAGTATTAAAAAACAAGGAAAGCAAAAAAAACAGGAACTTTTTATCCTACATTATTGTTTTCTAACTATCTTAAGGGATTTTTGTCAGCTTCTTCAAGGTAAAACAAAAAAGAAATATAAAACCATTCCCATATAATTAAATTAATGGAGTATTAAAAAATAATGCTGCAATATCTAGGGTGGGGAAAAAGACTGGCAGCAATCACTCTAAGGTAAAATAGGACTGAAAATCAAACAGCTGACAACTGTTTATGGTCATTTTGTGATCATATATTAACTTTCAGGCACGTTTTTCAAAATACAAACCATCATTACCCTTCCTATCATGAAGAGCCAATAAAACCAGTACATAGAGAATCAAACCAATTCTATTGCAGCACAACTGTAAGTGGAATTGACTCAATGCAACTGTGTTAAAAAAAGCTGAAGAGATTAAAAATCTGCCTAAACTTTAATACAGAAGGATGTGTTGAAGCCAAGATGTCCTGTGAGCTTGACAAGCACTCTGTGCCTCAAAATCTCCAAGAAGTAGGAAGGATATTCCCAGCCCTTTCTCTAATTAATTTATATATCCATATTCTTGAGATGCAGGATTGGTCACGTCCCTCCACTTGACACTGCAAAGAAAACAGCTTTACATTGGAGAACATGAAGCAGAAACTCAACTGATTACCGGCTTCAGCAAGGGATTTCTAGGAGTTTGCTCTGTACAGACCATTTGGTCTACTTGGTCTATTGGTTTTGTTTCTAAGAGGTGCCATGAAGCCTTATGTGACTAGCTGCAAAGCCATTGTCAACCTTGTTACTGGAGAAATGCTACTGAGAGGCAAGTTTCTGCACCACGAAGCCATCAACCATGAGAAGGAAAGGAATTAACAGTTCACAAGCCTACATAAGGGATGAAAGTAAATCTAAGATATGGTATTGCTAATATGATCAGATGATGAACCATTTACTTTTGCTATAACGTTCATATCTTTTTGTTTGAAGTTACTATGAAATAGGGACAAGGAAATCTGAAGCTTTCCTACCCTAATTTCCTTCATATTTATATAGTGCTGTGGTCTACTCATATTTATACAGGAAAGGTCTTTTCCAGTGCAGTTCTTAGAGAAACTTAAGTCTACTCTCTAACTCTCCTCTGGAGGTGAAAGGCGCCTCTCCCAAATCATTACACTGTTTTGTAGCTTGCTGGTGGGAGTGCAATCATCCATTAGCTGACATTCTACCCTGTCAGTGCACATGGACCCACAGAGCCAAAAGTCAGCAACTAGTCACAACTGAGAGAAAAGGGGCTGATGAGGCTGTTTCTACCAGGAAAAAAAAACGAGCTATGTTACTAGCCAGGGAGGGGAGCCACCTGAAAGCCAAGAGCAGTCTCTCACACAATCAACTGATGAGATAAAAATCCACAAACAACATCCAAAATAGGGCACATTTTAAAATCCGATCCTTTATTTTAGAAGAGTCACTGAGCCATTAACATTACACAGATCATTTGAAGGGAACTGTTTTTCTTAACAGGACAGGCTGCTTAGCTGTTGCACGAAAGCTGCCAGGGTCCTTTATTTATCTCAACCTCGACAGGGCCTGCCTCCTGTAGAGATAACAATAGGATCAGAGATAACATTCCTATGCTGAACCACTCCTCACCTACATGAATGTGTCCTACTCCAGCAACTTTGGCAATTACTGGAAGGCTTGAGAAGCTCCTCTTGAGAGAAGATCTCATCTCCATTCCTGTCCTGTACTACCTTGTTCTGTAAAATCCACACATTATTCTCACGAGCTAGATGAAATCTTGCCAAGGTTACTCCTTGACATAAAACTTGCTGAAGATGCAGGAAAAAAACTGGAATATGAGAAGAGTGAATTCTTCCCAAAGAGAAACTACCTGCCCATTTTCCTAGAATTTATTTTTCATTAATCATGAAGTACTTCTTTACTTCCTTTTCCTAGTCAAATCTGTTAAGATTGCAAGCTATATTACACAGCATCTTTTGTGAGATATCCAGTATTTTGTACAGACTCAGCTGTGGCCACTGGGGAGCTACAGAAATTGAAATAAAGGAGTCTACGGTGAAACACATGCAAAAGGGGAAAAGAATTAATATATTTCTCAGGAAAACCTTTGTCCTGGATTTCTCAAATCATGTGCTTTTTATCATGTGAAACACTATACCTGCTTGTTTTCACTCATCTTTTCCAAGCTCTTCAGTTACTTCTACCTCCACACAACTGTTTGAGAACACACCTATGTCGGACAAAAGAACTCCTATGGAAACAGCAGCATATTGCATAGGACAAAATACAGAGATGGAAGATGGGAACTTTTCTGTGGGAGTTTACAGGTGAGCTCTAAGTCAGAAATGCTGAAAAGTTCTCAGATTCTACTGCCGTTGATTTCTAAAGAAATATCTTTTGGGGTAAGGTTTCTGATGTGTGCTTGCAGTTCAGCAATCATCATCGCTGAGGTATCGAGAAGACAGCAAATGAGATCCAGCAGCATTTTTAGGCTTCTCATTATCCAAGTGTTAATGTCAGATTGAGTTTCAGGTTGTTTTCACCAGAAGTTTCACCCTCACCCACTTCAGTTCTATTAACTGCCTCTTTGTATTCCAGCTCCACTTCTCATCCAAAGGCCTCAAAATGTTTTTCAAGTATTAGCATATTAGAACAACCCTATTTTGGAAGTAGGTAAGCACTGTAGAGGCACCTCACAAGTTCAGGCAGAGATTAAATACCAGCAAGGCAATCTCACAACAGACTAGTGGCAGTGGCAGAAACAGGATCCAGAATGCCCAGCTCCAACCCCTTAACTCTACACGTTAAGTCAAGACAAAACCCTCTGAAGTAAGAAAGGGACTAAACTAATTCTGATTCTAAGTTTAATGATTACATGGTTTACATGAGCAGGTTGAGCAACGATACCTGCTATGAGATGCTCATTGCACTCAGCACTGTGTGCACATAAAAAGAAATCTTAGTACCAAGGCCTGTTGTTGAGCGCTGCACATGCTAAAACAGTGAGTCAATTAAGACACTGCATTTGAATAAGAACATTCTGATAGATGTAGCCAGAAATCCTTTCATTAATCCTCTCCAGAATTAGTATTTTAGCCAGTTAATGATTTTTCTACTGCACAGTAAGAGATACATAAATCATGTAGATGGCAATTCTAAACTGACCTGCAGAAGTGTGTAAATGGAATGTTTTGGGGTTTTTTTAAAGGGTTAGGAAGTAGTTTGAGGTTTTAAATGTAGATTTGTCCACCCTTTAAATTTATCTTCTCTTTTGAGAAACTGCTGGGAAGAGCCCAGCAGGTCTGGTGAATTCTCGTCTCTACTTGTTTGCACAGCCTCACATCACGTACTGCAGAACTGCACATATACTGGTAGGATCTCCTGAGGTTCAATAAGCACATTCTCAAAGCCAAAAAGGGTAATATAACACCTTCTCAGACAGAAACAAGAATGCATTTATTCGAATGTAAATAGCTAGAAGTCATCAGATGCCAATGCTATTTTGATACAATGCTTCAACTGTCTCCCTTACTATCCGAAGTTATTCTCAAGCCCTCAGGAAGCCTGAACTACTCAGCTGTACTAAGAAGCCATCAAACTGAATTTTCTGATGTCTGTGTTTCCAGTTTGATCCATATAATGCTCTGCCTAATATAAAAGCCTTTAATTCAAAGAGGACAACATAATAAGAAAACCAAAGTCTATTCATAAGTAAGATACTCGGTGTCCATGCACAGGATTCAAAATGAGCTAAAACCTGAAGATGGCCCAACTGAAATTCTTCTGTAATGCACATGTCAATCAAACTCAGTCATAAAGAGTAACTAACTATGTTTTCTAGAAGATATGCTCTACTTAGTCAAAGCTCTTGGAGTTTGACATGGGAGTTGTGCATATGCAAACAGTCTTATGCAGGTTAGCCTGCAAAAACTAACTGAAGGACTGAAGAGTAGACACAGAGCAGAATAGCAGCTCTCTTTACACTACCAGAAGAAAACGGGTTTTGCCACTGAGCAACCAACATACTACCATGTCAAGGCTCAGTTCTCAAACTGTCAGTCCAGCAATTCTTCCTAGCAAATCAAGGACCTTAACAGAGACATGGGGGAAGGAAGCTGTACAAACAGAAAGGTGTTTTATCTCAATATGTTCTGATGCAGAAGTACCCACCAGACAGTTATTAAAAACCCAACACTGCTTCCAGCACTGGCCAAGAAGTTCTACAGCATTACTTATTTCAACAGCACACGAAGTAAGAATCAGTGAGATTCCTGTCAATATCTGCTTGCTCCCTAGACAATAAGGAGCAGAGGGGGCCCCAAAGTCCTACCCCCTCCTCCCCCCCCTTATAATATGTGTGGGAATAACTGACAGCTAGAATATTTAAGGGATTCTGAAACAGATACCCCAGAAATAAACATATGAAGATGTAAGTCCTCCTCCACACATTCCACAACCTGCAGCTAGAATTAAGTTCTTTATATCGCAGATACTGTCAGTAAATGTGGAAGCCCCTTCTCTTCATAATCATAACAGTGAATTGGACTGACTACTGAATGAAGTTATTAACTTATATGTTTATCTTATGGGTGTTGCAATGTTTTTCCCCCACACCCATGCTATTTTGGTTAAAATAGACTTCTAGAATTGCCAAAACAGACAGTGATAAAACATTGCTTCCTACAACATCAGTAGGGCAAGGCCTATGAACAGCTGTCAATTTGATTGATCTGACCTTTCCTTGTTTTCAGTTGAAACAACTAGAAGCTAATATAATCAACCGGTTTTATTTCAAGGTCATATGTACTTTTTACTTGCGCCTTGAAGACAAAGCAAAATACATCTGCAACATTACAGTAGAAGTTACGTTTGAGAAAGAGATGGTGTTTCTCATATGTTGACATATGTATGAAGTAGCAGCAGTACATAATCAAAGTTCAGTATATGGTCTAACAACACAGGAAAGTTGTCTTCATTACAGCAGAGGCATAGAATAATCCAGGAATATAGCTATTTTTGACTCCTGGAAGAAGTCCAGTGTTGTAGCTGGTGGGTGGAGAAGAGAAACAGGGGATAGGAGGTATTAGGTCACCTAATCCAAGCCCCAGGGAACACTGCTAACCTTGATTCTCTTATTGCAACTTTTCTGACAGAAAAGCTTAACATTTGTATAGATTTTACTTTTTCTGCTGCCCAAACACATCTGAGATAAAATCCTTACATCAGTTCATATTAAGTCTGTTAATTATTGGTATGCCTATTACTCAGGAATATTGCTAAGTCAGTAACATATGAGTGATCATTTTCCATTTTGTTGGCATCATCTGAGATGTCTGGGCTCTCTCCAGTATTTTGATCACCCCTATCTTGGTTTGCCTGGCCTAGTTTCCATTTTCTGAAAGAAGCTGAGTGTGGGAAGGCTGAAGAGCACTAAAGGATAATCTGGCTAAAGATAACTCTGCAGGCATGAATTTTGTTTTGGAAGGTATTAAAGGTATGTTACCTCAAAGAGCCACCTGGGATAAGGCACATCCAGGGACTGTCAGAGAGAAAAAGAAGAGAAAGGCCACACTATATTCAAAAAGCACTATGATTTTGGCTCATGAGGTTTTCCCTTTTTTTAAGTGAAACAGTCTGCTTTAAGTAACTTGGAAATTAATGTTTAAGAGTGATTGTCCAGTTATAACCCCTTTTTATGTTGTTAGAAAGAAAGCCTCCGCTGTCTTCGCTACTACATAAGACTTTGTATAGCTTATTCATTGTGGGATCTATTTCTTGACACTCATACACAGCAGCCCTCCAGAACCTCTCATTTCACCAGAGGGGATCAGACAGGTGATTCCCATGGTGCAAATAACACAACGCTGAACCAAGGATATTTCCACATAAAAGCAGTAGAGGAATCGGCCAACAGAAATATCACCTACATTTTACAGGAACTGGTACTTCCAGTTCCACCTGGATGATGTTTCGATCATTCAAGAACAACCAATCAGGAACTAGAAATTTTATCACACATAATAAAAGTGTGGAATATCAAATGTTTTCAGTTTCCTGTTCAAGTCATGATCAGATTCAAAACAGAGCTTTCAAATGGGTATCTTCTTTCAACTACTGAGCTGATAACCACTATTTTTTGCTGCAGTGTACTACAGATTTCCATAATTACTAGATCTCAGAATATATTGAGGTACTAACCAATGCCCTTACTTAATTTCTATCATTTGTACTGAGATTATAAAGTGCTGCAAATGGAACAGGCTGAAATCTGAGGCTGGCAGTTAGAGGAAAATATAGTGGGGAATACTTGTTCTAACTTAAATACTCCAAAAAACATCGTCATCTGCTCCCCCATTCTGTGGCGTATTTTTCTATTATCGACATTTATCCCACATACTCTTGCATAATTTTTAAAGCAAGTGAATATTCCAAGCAATTCAGAGCTTCACATCTTAGTGGGCATTTTTCTAAAGCTAAGAAAACTCTTGCATATAGGTATATACGTAGGTATTCTCAAAATCTGCCCCACTTCTGGAAAGAAAGCTACCAAAAGACACACAACTCATTAAAGATAACTTACACATCGGTTCTGATCTTTTAAAACACTGAGTTACCCAAGTCTGAAAGAATTTGAAACATCTCTTGGGGAAAAAAAGTCCTATATTTAAACACTTCTACCCGCAGGCCATCAGATAAACTTCTATAACAGCAGAACGGACAGTTTTGAAATTTTCCTAAAAAAGAAAACAGCCTTCTGAGATGACAGCAAACATAAGAAATGTCAGACTAAACATACATTTTTGAGAGAAGATGTAAGCGACTAACCAGAGCACAGAAGTGCCATCTCACCCTTAAAGAACATCTGCCCAGTTTTGTTTGGAAAGCCGAAGTTAAACTGCATCACCAGGATCAGCTCAGCAACCGCTACTCCACCTTCCCCCATAAATGCACTTCAAAGAAGCAGGAAAATAGGTTCGATGTTGACTCTGGGCTATCTATTCCTTCCCTTCAGATTATTTCTAGTTGTTTGAGGGTTTTGTTGGTTGCTTTTGGGTTTTTCTATGTGCTTTTTTAGTTTGGTTTTTTCCTCTCCATGTTTCTCTTTGTATTTTAAAGATACATTATCTACTACATGCCTTAATATGTTATGCTGCTGATCACAAGCAGGAGGTACTGTCACTGGCTTGTTCTAATTGACATAGAAGTGAACAGAAATTAAGTAATTTGTTTTGTTATACCTTACATTTTCTCTTCACTGCTACAGAACATTAAGAAGAAAAGATGTGTATTGAACAGTTACTCTGCTTTTTACAGTACCAGATGAAAAAGTCTAAAATGTAAACCAACTTGTACACAGTAGGCTTTTCACACTACCCTAGCAGTGTGTGTTGGAAAGATGGTCTATGCTTTGAAAAAAATGCTACTAAAATATATCTGATGAAGCAAGCTGGTTTAGAATGCATGGTGGAAAACATCTTAGTACTCCAAAAAGCACAAAACTGAGAATGAAGTTTCCAAACTGCAGTAAAAGCTAATTCTGTGATTTCAGTGGAAGTCATCTGTTTTTTGAGGGAAATAAAACATCCACACTGCCCACAGACTTCCAAGCATTTGTGAATGGCTCAGTACTTCAACATTATAAAGAATGCTTGAAAAAGGTTCAGTTTTGTTTCACAAACAAAAATAGGATGCTTTTACCAGAAAGTTACTTTTGAGTGTCAGGGCCATGGAAGGAATTCCCTGGCAGCTCACTTCTCCCATCCAGTGGGCCAGGATATAGAGCTCAACTCTTCCTGTAGGCATTGTTAAGAGAACACCAGAAGCCATGGGACTGGAAAAGGACTACAGGGACAGAAGCAGAAAGTCCGTGTAGACTTCAAAGAGGATGACGTGAGAGTGCCTGGGATCTTTCCCATCGCACAAATATTTGGTTTCTCCAAGACATTGAAAACAATGTCTCCTATACTGGTACAACATGGAAGTCTGTTTTTACCTCTGGATAAGAATGAGCTCAGAAATTGCACCTCTTTTTTTAATTCATGAAGCAAACATTTGATTTCTGAAGAGCATATATGTAGCTGCAAAGTTAACAGCCTTCCAGATACAGAACAGAGAGGGTTGTTCTAGCAGCGCATCAAAATGATGCTTTAGTTCATACACCAGCACATGAAGTTTTACACTGCAAGCTGACGGCCCCTTCTCAGAATTGAAGGCCTATTTGAGCCTCAAAACCCAAACTACTGATCAAAGCAAAGAAAAATAAAAGGCAATTTCAAAGGCATAAATTGATTACTTTCTTCCAAAGAAGGAACTCTCATAACAGAACTGGTTTGTGGTTGCATATCTGTGAGCTACATTTTAAACGTAACTGCTTCGGACAAACACCATCCACAATTACACTATAAAAAGTCATCTGCTATTACAAGCTTTTACTTGCTAATGGTGGAGTACGAAGCATGAGAATCATGCAGGAAAACACACAGAATGAGCCCCTAATGTAGACTAATTCAATAGATCTTTGAGAACAGGAAAAGGCAGCTCAAACCTATGATCCAGTTCTACCTGTTTGTCATGTGAGAACATTACAAAATATTCTCTTAATGGTCTTGAGGAATGGAGGTCATCTCCTCATGTGCCATTCTCCTGAGAGAAGACAACTGTCCAGTTAGAACGCAAGACACAGCATTTGGCTACATGGCTACATGCATACTCATTTGCTGCCTTTCCATCACACTGAAATATCCCATCACCACAACTGCTGCTATACCAACATGAGGGACTAAACCCTGCCAAAATGCTTACCTGTCACACCAGGTGCAAAAGCTATGCCTCCCTGTTCCCAAGCGCTGACATGCAGTCACCCATGCTCCTCTTCCCCTCTCACACATATGTATCACTGCCCTTCTTAGTGCAACAAAGACCTCTGGCCTGTGGCAAGGCACACAAAAACACCTCCCAAATCAACCAAAACCAGTGAAGCCACAACACTAAGAGTGCATTTATTCAAACCAGCTTCACCAATGTAGTAAATATTTAGTTTAAGAGTCCTTAGTAGGTTTTTATACAGCCATATGTCACATTGTCTGTGCAGTGTACACCTTGTACTCCATGCAAACCATAACATAACAGCAAAATAAAAATAAAATAACCAATACAGAAGCAGCCTGGAAAGTAGTGCTTTGCAGTGACAGATGGCACATGCCACGAGCTTCCCAAAATGTCTTTTGCATTTGATCTGGCTAGATCTATTAATTCCACTTTCCCCCAAATTTGTATCCCCTGCAGCATCCCTCACCTGGAACCAGTGGGGAGAAGGGAGAGGACAAAGAAAAACTCAGAAACCTGAAGTTTGTTTGGAATTTATTCCCTTGAACATTTTCACACAGTTGAACAAATAATGTCTTGATTTCACAGCAACAGGAAAACCACGTGTTACATAATTCAAAAGAGACACACACCCAAAACAAAACCAGGTTAAAAAAAACTGCACAAATCAAAATCTTCAACAAGGCTGTACAATGGAGACATGAAGCCTTTCTGAGCACTAATCAACTCACTTGAACATTATCTGTCACCAAACGTATTTTATGCACATTCCCTCCTTCTCTCTGAGGGAAGCAAAGCTCAAAATGGTCATTTCTCAGATTCCATTTTTCAAATAAAAAGAAAAAAACAAAACCAAAACCAACCCCCAAAGCACCCAAACATTTTAATTCTGCAAATAATAATAACAACACCCAAGTCCTTCACACAAACCTGATACTATTTTTCTAAGACACAAAGCCAATCAATGAAGCTCGTAAAGTGCCCAGAAAAATTCATATCACCCTTCAGAATATACACATACAAACAATAAACAAATATTCCAGTGGCACAAGTCTACAGGTCTGAGAGCTAGAAAGAACGGTGGAACTGGGAGCCCAGTTACTCCCAAGAAAATGTGTTCTTAGCAGGATCCAGCCATGAGCACAAACTCAGCACATCGCTATTTGGTATATCCTTCCTTGGTCCCCAGCACATTTCTTGGGATTTTTCAGAGAAACAATCAGGTCAGCTGTATCTCCACTCTTTAGAACAAATAACCTTTCCCTCATGCCTTTGCCTTTCCAAATTTTCTGGGCTTCAAATTGCTGGTCCTTCAGCATTCTCCTCTTACACCAAAGCCACCCAAATCCTGATAAGAACACTGAGAAGGAATATGATGGACTGGGAACAGTCACGCACTTCTCCTAACAGAGATTCCTGGCTTGCTATGAGTGATGATTCACTGAGCACTGAACCTTGGTCCTAATCGGGCAACCCACACACTCTCCTCAGTTTCCAAAAATACAGGGTCTGGTTCTAAAGTTTATAGTTTAAATGTTCCAACGGAGAGAAATCTTGCATCAGATCTCTCTGGAGTTGCATGAAACCCCATAAAAGGGTTCAATAACATGTGCCATGTCCTGCAAAACACACCACCATGGCTCCTCCAAACAGAACATTCAAGGCACAGTAGCAGAGGAATTATATTTCCTGCCAATTTGGTGATGCATCCTCAAATATGGATGTACTACTTTCTTTTCAGGGGTGGAGGGCATGGGGAAATATGGATGTGTTTGTAAATGCAGTTCAGTGGTTTAAAATGAAGGAACCACAAACAGAACACAACGTCACAGAATTAAGTTTGCTGCTATCATGCATAATCAAATATTTAAAAGGCACTTAATGAAAACAAGAACAAAGCCCAAATGTGAGTAATAATGAAGTGACCAAGTGGAGGATTTCATGAAGATATGTTTGTTTGCACAAGCAAACAGTACTGCTTTGAGCTGAACCATTTTCATACGTAAGGCATGTTCAGCGCATGCAGAGCCACAAAGAGGCAATGTTTCTGACCATGAAGCTTATTTCTATGCAGAAATAGATATAAAATGTATTCACACTTCATTAGGCACAGAAGTGGAATTGTGTGCAAATAATAACATTTGCATTATGTAACAATATAACAATATTTGCATAATGAATGCATTCATAAGATTCATTATAATTCCACAGACAGTTACGATGTGGCTCAGATAATTTACTTTAAAGGGCATGCTATTTAGAGCAAGCAGTCACCCTTTCATAGCTCTCCAAATCAGCAAAAGAACTTCATCATATAAAGTCCAGCCTTGCTTGCTATATTCAAGTTTACTTGTTGAAGAGTCTACTGTGAAGGGCTTTGATTCAAACATTGCTCCCTGAAAACACTTAAGGCACATCCATAGGAAGATTAACTTTTTGTATTATATACCTATGATACACACTATATATTTTTGTGATTTTAAAGCAGGAGACCTAGTGCCTCTATTTTGTATTACATTTTTCAGTTTTGCATACTATGGCTTGTATTTGGCTTCTGAAATCTTTCACAAGTCAAGTTACTGCTGCAAAGATCTCATGACTTGCCTTTTATTGCTTTACATTCTGAAGTACAAGTTTCTCTAGCAGGTCTTGCCTTTATGAACTCCCTATTGCTGATGGGGACAGAAATGTGTTGCTGTGAGAACACAAGCCTGAAAGGAGAAACTTCTTACAACAAAACATCACCAGCTAAAGTGACCCCAAGGAGCATACTAGGGGTAAAGACTGTTCCAAGCCCATCTGTGAAGAAAGAGTGTGAAGTTCAGAAATGTTTTCACAGACCTTTAGAACAAACAGAAGAACAGCATTTGCATTAAAAGCACATTAAAACCATATAAAGTACTGTAAATAATATTTAAAAAAAAAATAAATCCAAGACACAACAGATTACAGATTATCGAAAGGAGAGACAGTTGAAAAGCGAACTTTGGGGTGTTTTTTCTCTTGGCAATAGCAGAAATTTTGGCACAAAGGCAAATGCAGAAGATAGAGAAAAAAGGCAGACAGGGTACAGAGAAAGGTTACGGGATCTACAACAAGCATGCCACAGTTCAGCAAGGCCAAAAGCACAGTAACCGCTTTTCCCAAACTCCCCTCCCCAGAGAGAATGGCATCCATCACACAAAAGCTTGCTGCCACTTCCTAAACTGAAGGGCTGATCTATATTGCAAGAGCCAGTTTGACCATACCCTCCTGGGAACATCCCTTGTAATCAGCACATAAGATGCCGGGCAGGCTCTCCGGCAAACGAGGCAAAACCTTTGCAAGGGTGATTCTAGTTGACTGATAAACCCCCCTCAACCTCCTCATCACAGATTGTGCCCTGCAACTATCGTCATTACAGTACCAGGGACAGACAAAAAGCCAGCTAAGACGGCGGCCACCCAGTGAGGGACTGACATCTTTAGCAAAGTTAATACATGCCAATCAGGTTAGTAACACTTCACAAGAAAGTGCTTGTTGAGACCAGCCTTACCTGAACTGACCAGACCCACTGAATGTTATTTTGTGGTTGAATATATTTTAAGCATTAAGGTGGCTAAAAAAGACAAGGTCAGATTTGGTGGCATAGCAAAGGAGGCAGGCAGTGAGTCTAGGGAAAGAACCCATGCAATTTACATTCATTTGGGATTCCATGACAACTACAAAGCAGGCCTTGCATGAGCCACCATAAAGCTCACTGAACAAGCACTTTGCTAACTCAGAGCAGCTGGGTTTTTTTGCCTTTTTTAATTGATGTTTCTGCTTTACAACTTCCTTTTGCCTTTTAAGCTAGCTTACATCTTCATCAATTATCAAACCTGCGCATGTTAAACTTGTTTTTTACCTAATCATTTTAGGGGCAACTTACACTCAAGCTCTACCTCACTACTGAGGGCTGGCTCAAACCTCAGGGTCTGAAATTGGTATTGCCGAATTTCATTTGGTGGCACTTGCCTTAAAGGAGGTCAAACATTTTTCAGATGTATGACTCGTATTAGGTGAGTCTACCAAATGGGTGAAGTAGTGTCTTAGAAACAGCTCTGCCTCTGTCTCCATTTCAGACAAGTTTTTACTCTAGGTATTTGTCTACTCTACAGTGAAACCAGGATGTTTATAGTCTCGTAAACAGACAATTTAATAAATTGCAAGAAAGCATGTACACAGATAGTTCGAAGTCAGTTATACTGAGACGAAACCTTACAGATTCCTGATTATTCAGGAATAATATCCTATTCTTCCATTGTATTTGCAAGCTCGGTAATTCAAAAGGCTGTGTTTAGGCTTTTGGGGTTTCTTCCAAAACCATATGTAACTGTAAACACATCATGAGCTTCCTGACCTACCTACCCAGCAAGAACAAGAGCTAAAGGTAGGTACCTACAGGACACAGCTACTACCCTAACAGAAAACTGACCTGCCTTTAATGACACAGCGGCTTGCTTTTGAAGTATGCTGCTTTTAGACTCCCACTTCTTAACCACTTAAGGCAGCAGTTTTAATATATATATTTAGAACTTATTTCACAAAGAAAACAAGATCTCAGCCACTAATGGCATTTTTCTAGCAGAAAGGGAGAGCACAGCGGAGGCACTACTCATTTTTCTAGCACTAAATGTACTTCTGTCATGCACATACGAGAATGCACCACAATACACTGCCTTAGAGATGACCTAGCTTGACCCAGCAAAGCTGAGTATGTCCTAATGTACTTTGGGCACTGCAAAAGACAAAGCTTTAAATGGTCCAAAAGCTTTAAAAATTATGCTACAGTTATACACTGCTTTAGAAAAGCAGAAAGCAAACATGAGGAGCCCTAGATTTCAAGTTTTGCCATCTGATAAAGTGGTGTCTGTTCTGTTTTACTCCTCTGGAAGTACTACAGTTCTGCTACAGGATTGTGTCACAGCTACATACGGAGAGATGGAAACATTTATAGAAGTTTAAAGCAAACCACGACCTATTGTTTGCTCTACTTTGTGATCACTTAGATGCTATTTACTGAACGCTCATTTATAAATCAGTTAGAAGGACTAAATCAGAGGAAGGAGACTTTCTGCCAGCAATTCCTTTGATAAACTAGTTGACATATATAGCTAAACTCTCCTTCCACTTCTCCTCACCAATAGTTTCACTCCATAAGCCACCTTATTCTCACAGCAGACACCCTGTGCTCCAAGACATATTTTTTCCATTCATCTTAAGGAATACGCTTCAGTAAAAAAAAAAAGTATCTTCACTTTTAGAGAAAGCAATTTTAAGTCTACCCAGGGGTAGAAAAAAAAAAATGCTGTTAATCCATCTGTCCACAGCATTTTGCAAATATAACTCTTCCATACCTTTTCCTCCATTTTGGCATATGGGAATTCCACACAAACAAGAGAGGAAGCCATCAAGGTAACTACACTTCAAGAATCAACTGTGCACACTAAGAATTTGTCAGATTGCATTCAGTTGCAATCCTAGAAACACATGTAAGAATAATACACACAGTCAAACAAAAGCATGACTTTTATTTGCCTGTATGTTGTTAAGGTCTTTTCCCAACTGGCACTGCAAAAACATTCTATTCTCAGAGCGTTGCTCTAAGTATGTTCTCTCTGTAAAAGCAGCTGATATAGTTTATCCATAGTGTTCTGGAACAAATACTAGAAATCAAATCTCTTCCTTTTCCTGACATCACTAATGAGCACTCAGGGGCTGGGCAAACGAGCATTTGCAGCACAGACACTTCTCCCATGTTAGAAAGAATTAAGAGTTTTGAGTTAAAAGGCAAAACTACTTCACACTAAGACACACACATTCATCACCCCATTCCCAAAGATATGGCCAGTAGCAGCACAGATTCTGGCAGTGAGGGAAGAGCACCACAACCTGCCAGCACCACGAAATTCAATGGGTTTAAGGAATCCAATCCCATTAGCTGTCAGACACCCAGAATTCCAAAGGAGACAATCCAGAGGTAATGGGACCTTTCCCATTCAAGTACCAGATTAATGGAGAGAAGCTTGGGAGAACAAGAAACCACAAGGCAAACACAGAATTCAGGCAAACACAGAATTCCAGTTTGTCAGCTATTCCAGTGCATCAGAACTTTTAACTTCAATAATACTGAGCTGCATACATTACATGGCTCTTTATCTGGACCCACCCAGAGAAGACCCTCAACTGAGCATCTGTGTTTTCCTGGAATTCTTTCAGAGCGTGCCCTTGAAAAGACCGAGAACATCTATGCCCCAAAGCCACAGTGCAAAATAATACATTAAAACTTTGATGTAAAAGCACAAAATTCACACGGCACCCAAAAAAAAAAAAAAAAAAAAAAAAATCACACGAGTTATACAGCTCATAAAGTTGTGTCACATTAATTCTTACTGGTCAGCAGGCTGCCCACAGAATTCCCCTAGGATCTGCACAAGAACTTCTGACTGGACATAGAGAAAGGGAACCCCAAAAGCCACCAGCTGACACATGAAAAAGGAGTCCAAAGGGTTCTGGGCCAGCTGATGCCCAATCGAGGAAACTGTGCTTTGCAGGTGCTGGCTTGCCACCCTAACTCTGTCAAAGAGGCCGAGAGAGTACTGCACCACCCTGCTAAAGAAGGAAGCGGAGCTACCTGGGGCCCTCTCTGCTGAGGCGGAGATGGTATTTGCCCGTCCACTTCCATCACTTGCCATGGCGTCCTGCAGAGGTCCTTTGGGGTCCTGTAAGAATGTGGGGGAAATTCAATTCATATTCAAATTGAAAATGCCTCAGAAATACACTTTTTTCCTGCATGTGAGGCTATATGTGCTGAACATGTTGAACTAGGAAGACATCTCTCTCACAATTAAGATACCCCTTAATCATCACATATGGAGGCAAGGCCTGAAACAAGTGTGTGCCTTCTCAATGTATAGCTTTACTAAAGCTCTGGAAAACAAGCTGGATACCAAAGAAAGTCAAAGCAGTAAGATTCCTGAAGTCTGTTCATCTGGGAAATAAAACAAATACCATTTTTAGTCTTTGTTTTTGGCAGTAAATAGGGCACAAATATTGGCATGGATCCCTTCCAAAAAGAAGGAAAACAGCTTCAGTTTGTACTAATAAAAACCTGAGAAACAGTCAGAAAGACAAGCACCACCACTACCACAAAGGAAAATATAATTTAAGATGGAAGGACTGTTTGTCGCATGTGAGCTAACCAGAACTTAAGAGACTAGCGTGTAGTTTGCTCAGAGCATTTCGGTGTTTTTGTTTCAGCAAAAACACTGAAAAAGGATTTGAGAAGACAAATCAAAGTGCCTCAGATTGTAATGACAAAATCTGGGAGACTTTTCTGTATTACACAGTATCTCTTGATCCAATATTTAAACACAAATGCTTCCATTATGATAATATAGGAAAAGGGATATCCTTTCTTTTCATGGAGATTCCCTTTAACACACAGAAAATGTTCAGAAATGAAGGAAGGTTGCCTTCATAGTGTATGCAAGTGGAGTAGAACTTCATGTGTCAAAGGAAATGCAAATAATTTGTTTCCTCTTAGGAAAAAACATGGAGACACAAGGCAAAACCAAAATGGGTAAAATTATTCATTAAGACTCTGTATGGACTCAGTAAGTATTTCAGCTTACAAGAAAAATCAAAATCCTGTTCAGGACAGTACATTATTTTATAATAAGAACCATGAAAAGAAGCAGTAATTAAAGGAACTGCTTTTAAACAAAATATATAGAACCACAAACTCTCATGACATAAAAAAGGCAATTCAATGCACTCTGAATTTTTCTATTCTCTGAAAAACAAACAACAACAACAAAACCCTCCAGCATATATACTTTTTAAATGTTACAAATCAAAACCTATTAATATGAATTGTTGGATGAAAATGAGTTACCTTTCCTGACAGAGGACCCACTGCTGGCCTCTTCCGTTGAGCATAACCAGAGAGTCGGTAACAGTAGTGAGGCTTACAGTAGAACTTACCTGCAGATAAAACACAAATGATGGTCAACGATGAGAACATCGCAGTTCAGCACAATATAAATGTCCATCTCACTGCAGCTTATTTTCTGTTGCCATTGCTGTTGCTCCCTCTAGTTTCTTTGCTATACACAGAAGCAAATGCTATCTGAAGTTTTAACTCCAGCCCTCCTCTCTCCCCCTCCTAACTAGCCTCCTTTCCATTGGGTGTCTGACAGCATTTAGCTTAAAATCCTATCAAACACCACAGCAAAGCTGTGAAGCTTGTGTGGTATCACATGCTAACAATGCAGCAGTGTGTGAGGAACAAAGAAATCATCACATGAAAAGCTGGCAGAAGCACTTTTGGAAAAAGCAAGAATGAATACAACCAGCAGAGGAAAGTGGGAGAAGACAGTGTTAACTCCCAAAGCACCATCTCTAAAAATGCACAGCGGCTACTTATGGAAAGTACAATCAACCAGTGATTCATTTTTCGCAATTAAGACATTTTGTGATACTACTGGTTTAGTAACTGCCCACAAGCCTAGACGGGTTTTCACTGGTATTTGAACACTGTCAGGAAGTAATACCATAATACAAATATATAGCAATAACACAATACAAATAATAATAATAGCAGCAAATTGATGGCACTTAATTATCTTTCAGTGTACCACTGTCAGTGTATCCTGCTTGGTACATGCAGCCCATAGTAGCATCCCCTACTGCTATTCTATTTATACAACACTGCTAATGCATTTCAAACCTATATTCTGATCTTTGCCTCTTCCTCTAGTTTCACTGGGCCAGTATTTGTATAATGCTTTGTTTCATGACGGAAAAGTGACAAATGCTACCTTTTGATAGTCTCTGCTTAAATAAACATTTCTTAATATTTACCCTTTAAAAGGCCCACACTTTCAATTTGTCTATAAAGAGCTACAACAGAAAAGCTCTTACATAAAAAATGTCAGACTTTGAAGCCTAAAACCAGACACTGACTACAGAACGTTGCAGAATGCTCATCAGTCAAAACAGCCAGATGAATAGCAACAATGCGTGTACAGCTTTGTTATTTTTTCTCTCAAAGAAAACCTGGAATGAAACATAAGCTAAAGTTTCACTGTAATGAAATTAGCTAGGAAACTACATATTTCTGTTTGGCCATATCTGTTTCATATCCATAAGAAAGTGTTAGGCATTTAATATCATTTCAGAACCAATGCTATTAGTGTGTTGAAACTCCGAGCTTTTTGTTTGCCTCACTGAGAACTATTGGCCGCAACTGCATACATAAGCTTGCTTGCAGAAGGAATCACTAAATCTGGTGGCAAAACGTGTTTCAGCCTATACAACTGACAGAGGAGCTCAGTCTGTTGTTGCTAAACATATAGTAAGATACTCAGTTCCTTGTGTACACCCAAAATAACAGCATTCCTCAAAAAATGCTTTTTTCCAACTTTGATTATGGATGAAGATGTTACTTTTATATGCTGATTTCAAAATTGGTTATTGGGCCCTTTAAGCTCGCAGGCCAACACTGCTGACCTTCCGATCAAGCAATAATTGGTTTTCTGTTTCTTACTAAGAGAGTGGTTTATGATTCTAAGTTTCCTCAACACTTTGCGACTGAACAAGTCCATTACCTAAAGTCATTACATACTGCATTGTAAATATGTAATTTTAGTTCTTTTTTTCCCTTAAGCCTAGATGCTGTTTCGATGGCCATTATTCTACCTAGCATATGCAAAAAGTTTCTTCCTAGTTACACGTAGTAGATACCTACTAATTTCATAACATTTCAATCTGCAGTAGAACATTCTGGAGTTTTATCCTGTGGCATATCAGTTTATACTTTTTATTTCATCTTTGCCTCCATGGGTGGGGAGAACTATCAGTACTAACATTTTTTTCCTGTTATTTTGGTTTCTACAGCATCACATCTGAAGTATAATCCTTTCCACCTAACCTCTCAGTAGTTTTACATCATTTTGCACATACTTTCCTCCTGAGATAGGAGTAAAAATAAATGGTAGCTGTGGAAGAAAAAAAGGAAACCTACTGACACAAATAAAGATTTATCTGAGATACTTTCTTGTATTTTTTTCTCCAGAATACATGGAATTTCTGTCAAACACTGCTCAACATAGAATGCAACACATTGTAGAAGGAGAATACTTTTCACAAGCGATGTGTGATTTCAAATTACTACTCTTACAGGCACACTTGTTGATAAATTGAGTTTCAACTGCTGCCATATTATCTAGTTTCTCAGATCTGTCAGGTGTATCTGGAGATTTCTTTAGCATACTAGACTCTTTAACTGAGTCATCAGCAAGTTCTGTAATATTATTCCTTCCTCCTCAGTCTGTCAGATACAGAAAACAGTCATTACTGAATCTTCAGTAGTGACTTCAACACCACTTTCTCTCTATATATAACATTGACTTACCCCTACTCAACTTTGATGCTCCATTTTTCATTATATAAACAAAGCTTAGTTTGTAAGGACCTATTATCATAGACCCTGATTATAAAATTCCTACTTCAGTACACCTAAAATAAACATATGGAGTTGGACAGCTGTGATGTCTTCAAGAAGAAAAAGCTGACTACATTAGTCTCTGATGTGTTATTTTCTCTTAAGTGGCATTAAACACTAAGGAGTTTCCTCATTTGACAGTAATGAAAAGGGTCTAGCCTTCAAACTCAGGCTCCAAACCCCTTTCAAGACCCTAAAAACTACTTGTTTTGTTGCATTCTAGGAGCTGTTATAATGTTAAATTAATTATTAAGACCTGGTCATGGGAAGTCCATGTAGTTTCAACAGTTTGAGAGATGGTGTCTTTGGAATGGATGTTACCTTCCTCTCTAACTCACAAAATACTTCTTAAGCAAAAAAAAAGCTGAAATCACCAGAGAGACTTCCAGGACAGTTAATTCTGACAAAAAGGCAATTTCTCTTACCATCTTCAATATCATAGGCATAAGATGACAAGCGCAGAGTTGTCGCACAGTATTCACACTTGAAGCAACTGCGGTGGAAGAACTTGCCTTCAGCACTCAGCCTTTCCATCACATAGACTCGCTTGCGGCAGAAGTAACAGACATCACTGCCTCCCAGGTTTTGGGGGAACTCCTTCTTGAGTGAGCTCTAGACAGAAATAGGCATGGCTAAATTTGTGTGTGTCCAGACTCACCAAGATTGCACGGTCATATTTTCTCTTCATTTATGCAGATATCGGAGCATCTGAATGCTGCAGTTCTTTCACACATGGATGCTGCAGTTCTTCGACACAACTCACAATCTTAACCAGGACACAAAAACTAACCTTACAGTCCAGGGAGGAAGGTCCTAGGATGCCACGCCTAGAGATGTCAGGAGTAAAATAAGCTTTGGACAAAGAGTGTAGAGAGTGAACACCAGTACTATTAATGATGACCTTTAAATAAATGACTGAAGGAGGCATATGCCAGAAAGCCAAAATCATTAGAAATCCCTCAAACAGCAACTCTTAGACCTCTGTTACCAAAATCAGTATCTCACCCAAAAAATAATTACGCAGAGGTAGCCCCAGTGGATCAAACATCTTCATAAATATGACAAACAGTTTCTCAACTGTTTTTGCACAACCCCTGGATGCTGAGATTAGATTAAAAAACAACATTTTGCAAGGAAAACGAGGACAAGCATGAGGGTAGATAGAGAAATTAAATCTTTCACAAAGCTATAACAGATTCCATCAGTGGTAGTAACAACTGGACACTCACAGATCTACAGTACATCTAAACACAAACACGCATTATCTTCTGTACATCGTCTTACCAGTTCCTTCTTGTCTAGAAGGGTTTTGGGGTGCTCTTTCCTTTGAAGCTGATTGGCTATCTGCTCAGCCAAAGAGCTCACTCCGCCTGTGTACATCTTTATATACTTCTACCAGATGGATGGAAAAAAACAATAGTGAAGTGAGAAAAGAAAAAAAATCAAATTTAAAAAAAAAGACTAAAATGAGAATAGGTTAGGTGGTGAAAAGGTGTGGAGAGGTCAGATCATGCCAAGACAGTGGACAATACGAAGTGACAAGTAGTAACAGCAAAGCTAGTGTCATCAGAGATCACCAGTACTGCCTAGGATCAACTGTAGGAATGGGAAAAAAGGCTTGCATTTTACATCCTGTAAGTGTTCCAGAAATACTATGCTGATGAAGAAAAGAGATCTTATCTTTGTTTATGGGATATTTTGTACCTGGCAACCTGAGCATAGACACTTCCAAAGAGAAGGCCCAATACAGGTTTAGATTTTAGGTTCCAGGTAAAATTGGCATCATAACAAAGACCTATTAGAAGACATTGTATAGTCTACTGCAACATGCTGATCACAACAGCTTATTTATATGCTTAGTAATGGGAAAGAATTAATTTAACTAGATGAGGAAGAAATCCTTAACTAAGGAACTCAAAGTGATTCAAAATCATGAGTTCTTCTAATGCTGAAAATACATAGAGATTTATATAGAAACAGATGCAAGAGCCTGAGCCAATGCACCAAAAGCTGTACCTATACACATCTGGAATATATATTTGTTCAACTGTGAACACAGCTTTATGACTAACTAGGCTTTTCTCTATTATGGGTACTGATTCTCCAGCTATGGGTATCTAAAACCCCTCCAGTATTCTGAGAAATGCAGACAGGTTGACTGTTACCTTAGGTGGGACGAAATGAGTGTTTGCAAGCCAAGTTCAGTCACTGCAGGAGCAGAGGAAGTGTTTTTCACAGGGAATACTTACAACCATTGGCAATAATTACATGGTTAAGAAAATCACGTAATTACATCCATGTTAGCTCAACCACACCGCAAACACCATGTATTTGATTCAGAGCAGCAAGGAGCACACCAAGCAACTTTCCTCTTCCAGACTAAGAAGTATTATGAATGTTTCTAGTAGGAGCCTCTTCAGCAAATGAAGGATCATCAGAGAGACAGTCCAACTTCTGGTAAGTGTAGTATACCAAGGATAACAGTTTGCTCAAGAAAAGGCCTAAAGCTGTATCTCAAGACTCCCTTTACTCATATAGCAGAACTTGTTTAAAGGACTCTAGTTATTTCTCACAACTAATAACACAGCACAATTTCACATGTGTGGTCATTAGCCTTTTAGGAGTGTTTAAGAACTTCATGTGTTCAGACACGAGAACAGCAGGAAGCATCACAAAAACTGAAATTCACGACAGAACGGGTACTTTGGAGGGTTCGATCATCTTACTGCTGCTATCACTGAAATCCTAACTATTTAAGTTCTGTGTGACTAAAGTAATGATGCTTTATTTCTACACAGACACAACTTCTATTTCTATTGATTCCACCTCAGAATGCAGAGTACTTGCAGAATTTATAAGTGCAAGAAATAACACATGGTTTGTCTTTCACAGGTACCATATACTTTCTTAGCTACTGTGTGCACACAGGTATGTGCAGAGCTGCCATTCAATGTCATACACTGCATCTTGTCAAATATTACATTTAAAATGGTGAGAAGTGGAAGAAATCTCTTCAGCATTAATCTTTATTTGGCAAGAATAATTTGGCCAAGACTCTTCCTTTAAGAGACCAGAAACCTTTAAGACCTTTAAAGTCTTCTTAAAAGAGAGTTCAAGCTTTTCCATGAGATAAACTTTCTTTTAGCTGAACCATGTTTCCACAGAACAAGTTTTGATTTGAAACATCCACTCAGCATTCATTCCGATGCTTCAGGATCTTTAAATTTCTACCAGTACATATGAATGCCCAAGATTTAAAAGCTGTGCTAATCTTAACTGACAATACTTTGGACTATTTAGTGTGAGAAACTGAGTTGCTAATTCTTGATTTGGGGTTCAGTGTTTCTGATTTGTTTTGCCTTTTTCCTACACAACACATTTGGCCTTACACCAAGCCTTAAATGAAACATTTTGCCTTTCCTTCTATGGGCAATGGCCTTTAAGACATACAACATTTTGTAAAGAACCCACTCCAGCTTAGGACAAATCAAATTCCTGCTATTTATGTATGATAACTGCAACTAGTTCAAATTATCACTGAATTTTCAGAACGCCAAAGTACTTTTTATTACACACTGTCTACTAAGCATATATGCACAAACGCATTCTGCAGTTTGGCCCAAGATCTCAACAAAAGCAGCAAGCAAAACAAGAAAGCTTTGCTGCAAAGCGAAAAAGAATACCAGTCCTCAAAAAAATAACATTCAAGAGTGAGATGTACCACTTTTCATTTACACTAGACGTTACACGTATTTAGGTTCAAAATGCTTTATGGCTGACAATAACAAAGCTATGCCACATATTGCCTCTGGCTTCTCATTTGTGCATGAATATGCACAGAAATTGCATTCTGCAGGTGAAGCACTGCAAGCCTGACCATCTCTTGTGGCGTGTCGTTGGCTGGTGGGACTGGGGTGCAGCAAGCGAACACAGCTGAGTGCACCTTGCAATGCTCAGGCTAATGCTACCTGTCGAAGAGAGTCAGATGAAGGTGAAGAAGGGCGATTAGAAGAACGGAGGCTAAGGGAGAGCTCCCACTGGTCAACAAAGAATCGGCGAGACGGTTCAGTCTCAGGCTAAAAAATAAAATAAAAACCAAAACAATCATACATGGCTACACAGAGAAAAGAGGAGAAAATACAAACACTCAGGCCCTCTATGCCCACCATCAAAAAAAAAGCTGCTCATCGGATAACTTGAAGAAAAATGCCAAGTATATCTTCACTTTCTCCCTATCAAGGCAGAGTAAGTTATTCTAAATTTGCTCTTTATTAGGTTTTAAGTCATTTAGGACCATTTGGAAGCAGTTACCTTCTTCTACAGATGTCCAACCTCCTGTAACCCAACTGACTCAGCCACTGGCAAAGCTCCCAAATCAATTTCCTCTACTCCTCCTGTATCTCCCACTGTTCTTTATTACTGGCCCAAGGCACAAAGATCCTATTTCAGGCCATGTGAGACCTCTTCTATATTTTAACTATATAAACCTAAAGCCTGCTTCTCCTTTGGGATGGAAGAGAAAGAAATTAACTTGTATGCATTGCCAGTAACAGGCAGCAAATTTCTAACCTAAAATTTACTGTAAGCAGATTGGAAACATCACACTAAAAAGAATGAAACAATATAAACCAATCTGCTGCTCTTGCTTATCAAATGGCAAACAAAAAATCCCAAACTGAGAATGTGCATCTTTCTGAAACTGGTTCCTTACAGGAGGACCCAACCAATTGGTCATCCAACATAACCCTCATTAACTCTATGGCTCATTATGCCTATCTCCCAACAAATAATTCACACAAACAGGGAATTAAAAATAGCTGGAAGTATCAGACAAATAGTGCTGGTAGAAAGAAAGAGTGCATTCCTAGAAATTATAGTCTGGAATGAAAAATTGTGCAAGTTTCAAATATTTGACTCTCTTTTACAAGAAAATTATGGTGCTAGTTATAAAAAGGAAAAATAAATGTCATGTAACTGTATGACCCACAAAAATAGCTGTTTCTAGCCACTTAGGATAGGACAAGCTCAAGACTAAATCTACTGGACAAAAAACAAAATAGCTTGGCTTTCACAATTTCCCAAATTTAAAGAAATACAACTATTTATAGACAAATTTTCTACATTTCAGATCATAAACTTTTAAACAAATTTCTTTTCTGAAAATGTCTTACTTTGCTAAGCCTTCCTTCTCTTACTAAATTATAATTCTTCTTTTCCTTCACTTAAATCCCACACCATAATCCATCAATGCCTGCAGTGTTCCAACATCTGTTTCCTTTTTCCTCTCTGCCCTACCCACTTTATCCTTTCCTCTACTTTGTGTTCTCAGCCTCCCCTCTATTTTCTCTGCTTCTAACTCTGCACTATACAGAAATTCAACAGAATTCAAAAATTATTTCTGCCTTTGCATTATAATGCTGTTAATCTTTTCTACCCTCAAAAGGAGCTTAAAAGTGCTTAGAGAGCAACATAAAAGGTAGGAACAAGATGTTTTGGTCTAGATGTTAATTTCTGTATCATCATTTCAACTAAGTAGGGAAATGCACACAAGCATGCTGTCTTTGGATCATGCCCAAGATCTTCAGTTGTGTCACTCATTAAGAAAGGTGCTAGGATGTTTAAACTAGTCTTCTTACTCAGTCTGTCAGTTTCTTCTGTGTCTCCAAATCCTATCTAAAATCTAACTAAAGGTTCGCTCTTTCTTCTTGGAGAACAGCTTCACTGACTTTAATCACCAGCAAAGAACAGCAATAAGAAGTGACCTAGATGTTATAAATTTCCTTTTGACATAGCTTGGAAAAGTTATGCCCCCAAGCAAAAGTTCTAGGACAGTTTATACTCCAGCATTAGAAGACAACTTGATTTTGGACGGTTAACTCAAAACAGTAAGTTATTAAAAAATCACTTATGTAGATAGTGTTTTCCAAAAAGCACTCTCCAGTTTGCCAAATGCTGTTCAAGATAACTGAAAATAGATAGGGGCAAGCAACTAGAAACTGAAGAAACCACTGTTTAAACCAATATGCTCCCATATGCCAAGGACGACACGCTGGAGAGAAAATTATACACAAAGCCAAACCAAAAGTGTACACTAGAATCAAAGAAAATCCACATTAGCTGCCAACTCTACCATTGGAAATAAGTTTGCATGAAGTACGGACACAAAAGTAGTACTTCAGAGCCAGGAAGTATGCCTGGAAAATGTGAATGTTGCTGCTTTCAGAAGCATCTATGAGCATCTGACTGGTAGACCACCACTGTGAGATGATTTGATCTGGACTCCAGCTGGTTTTCTGGTCTGAAGTCCAGAGGCTGGGTTTTACCTTATTGTTTATATTGGTTTTTGAGAAACAGAAAGAATTATTTATCAAACAAGGACACAGGTAAGAAGTGGGAAGTAGGATAAAAATACTACACAAAATAGACTTGACTGTGTCCTTTTAGCCATATGACTGTAGAGGAGTAGTCATCATATTTTGATGAATTTTTCTCTCTCTCTGACCCCAGATGTGACTGGTACCCAGAATCCCACACTGATACAGGACACCAATAGGCAGGGCTGTAGTCACCTGATGCCTTACTGCAGGTCTGGACTCCAGGAGGGCCCTTTGCTCAACATTCTCAGGCAGTTGCTCATCAGAAAATAAACGAGGAGATCTCTGTGAGATGAGGAAGGAGGAAGTAAACAAAACAGGGAAAAAAAAAAGCCCCAAAAGGAACACTGGAATGCCACACATAAGGTATGAAATTCACATGCAGAATAGTAACAGGAGCTCCCATGTGAAGGCTTGCTTTTACTCTCAAAGGCTACTGTTGTAATCAAGTGCTAAGTTTTGACCCCCAAGGCCAAGAAAAAAGAAACAGTCAAATCAGTTGTTATTCACAACTCTCCCACCTAGGACTGCTGCAGCCAAACCCAAAAAAGCATGTGGCCTCTCTCTCTCTCTGGCATTACCATCCAAAATAAATTAATAAATAAAAGCTGTGGCTTTATCATGCATAAAGGAGCTTATTTGCCAACTTATTTCGCCATAGTTCTCAATTCTCAAGGATTTCCTTTGTATATCTAAACCTGCACGTACTTGTGTTTCTCAGATTTGTGCACAGAAACACGTTTCCAGGGTAATAATGTACTTCAGTTCTCATAAAGAATGAGTCAGTTTCCTTAAAGGTGAAAAGTGAATGCTGTACTCGCCAAGGAGAGGATGCTTAATAAGCCTGGCTGGTCGAAGCAAAGTACAGCAAAATCAAACTGTCTCAGAAACTGCCAGGTTTACTTCTGCAACTTCGCTGTCCTACTTGTTCTTACTGCACTGTCAGGTCAACACACCCCCAAGCACAATATTTGACACCTCTGCTATTCTGGTCTTGCATAACAATCTTCTTAAACTGCTGTGTGGTGCACTTAGTGACACGGAAAACAAGACCTGGCTCGTGGCGTGCTATACAAGACAGGAGTATTGCTTGCAATATCACACAGCTTCAACTAATTTGTTTGTAGAGTTCAAAAGGAAATAGACTACAAATGTGCATGAAGAAACCTCAGGCTTGATCTGTCAAGAATGTCAGGGTGCTGCTATGTGTTGCTAGCTGTCCTTCAAAGCAGAACAGAAAATCAGGTTCACACCCAATTTACGAGAAACACTTCTATTCAGATGCATTAATAATGCTCTCAATTTTCAGCTGCTTTCAGTTCCACCTACTCCTTCCTCCTAGATCATTTTCACTAAATCTAGGGCCTATTATAAAGCTGTGGGCTTCTGTGTCTCTGCAGACACATGCTTATTCATTTTCTACTGCCTGTCAGAAAACATTTGGCCCACAAGAGTCTTTTGTTAGAACACATTCTGAAAGTTGCAACAACTTTATAGCTGGCTACCACTTAAGACTTAATTCATTCAAAGCCTTTACTGGAATGTCAATGAATTTGTCAATATGAATTCAAATCAACCAATTCTTTTGAGTGCCTTTCTTTTCCCATGCTCCTGTATTATACTGAGCCATTCAGAGAGACTGTTGAATATTTCATTGTTAAGAAGGCTTCAAAGTCTCCATATTAAATAATGCCTCATCATTTCTCCTTTTACTTTGGCCTGTAGGAGACAAGATGGAATGCCAGCTGTTTAACCATCCAGAAAGCAAGCAGAGAAAACAACGCAACCATGTTTGCATGAATTAGCACCAAACATAACTCTTCTTGTTCAGCTACAGCCACAGCATACTTCACTAAAGAGGTGTAAGAGAAAGAAGAATAGGAAGAGCTTAAGCGCTACATCTATGGCAAAATAAAAGCATGTAGCAAACTGTTGATAAAGGCTTGTTATGCATTTATGTGGGCATCACACAGAAATAATCACTCCTAATTGACTCTTAGCAGTTCCAGCGTGTTACCAGCAGCATTAGGATAAGTGTGTTTCACTACCCAGTCTATTTGCTCTCCATATTGCACATATCCACCACAGCCTTGTGTCATCAGCATCCATGCCATTGTTCATGCTCTTTACCCTTTCTTGTCTGGGACTCTGCTCCCCGGGATAGTCAGCACCAGGTTCCCTGTTTCTCTGCAGGCAACAAATTATGAGCTCAACAACAATCACAGACCAACTTCCTAGTCAAAACACACTTCATCTGATTTTTCTTAAGATGCAGGCAGAAAAGAGGCCATAACGACAGCAGAACAGTTTAGTAAGAATATTCTAAACCTGCCAATAATAAGGTGGCTCCTGTAGGAAAATTAATTTAAAACGCATATTCATATAAGGTCAGTAATAGACAATATAGTGCCACAATATAATGAAATTAGTACAGTAAAGATGGTAACACACTCAATAGAACTCATACTGTGATGTTAGATCAAAGGATGGAAACGGAAAGTTTAAAAGAGGTGGCAGAATGAAAGCGTTAGAAGCATGGAATTTAAAAAGGTTTAAAAAGACGTCAGTATAACAAGGACACAGATCCATCTGACTTGCTATGAGGCCAAGACAATTTCAGGAAAAGAAATCATTCCTAAGGAAAAAAGAATGTCTCCAAAAGCAGATTTTTCAGCTGAGCCTTCGAACAGATCAACTCTATAGCACGAGGAGCAAAAATTCCTCAGTTACATGGAGAAAGCCAAATTTTTTATTATTATTATTATTTCTTTGAGCAAGACAACATGAGAAAAGGTTTTTTATAAGAAACAATGTAGAAAATGGTCAAAGTACACTTGGACCCAGCAGTAGCTAGCTCTCATGACTGAACTAGACAACCAAAAATACACAGGACAAACACTTGAAGAAGCCACAGTGAGAAAACATAACGCTAAAGGGTCCTTAGTGACTGAAAGCAAATTTCTCTATATGGAAAATGAATCACATGCCGTAGATTAAAAAGTAAAACTGCATTTAACTGCCTTAGCTTCTCTAGCTGCAATCTTGGGGAAAACCTTTCTTTTCTCATAAAAGGTATCTGTCGTAATTTTCAAAGGATGTTGGCAAGAAGACGACAGCTAGCTATCACATCACAGAATGGTTTGGGTTGGAAGGGACCTTAAAGATCACCCAGCTTCAACCCTCTGCCGTGGGCAGTGACACCTTCCACTAGACCAGGATGCTCAAAGCCATGTCCTGGCCTTTGACACTGCCAGCAATTGCAGCAGCCACAGCTTCTACGGGCAGCCTGTGCCAGTGCCTCACTAGCAGAGAGCTTCTTTCTAGTATCTAATCTAGACCTAGCCTCTGTCAGTTTAAAGCCATTCCCCCTTATCCTGTCATTACATGCTCGTGTCAAAAGTCCCTCTCTGGTTTTCCTGGAAGTCCCCTTTAGGCACTCCAAGGCTGCTCTAAGGTCTCCCCTGAACCTCCTTCTCCAGCCTGAACAAGCCCAAGTCTCTCAGCCAGTCTTCATAGCAGAGGTGCTCCTGCCCCCTGATCATCTTTGTGGCCTCCTCTGGACTCAGCCCAACAAGTCCACATCCCTCTTCTGTTGGGGCCCCAGAGCTGGATGCAGTACTGCAGGTGGGGTCTCATGAGAGCAGAGCAGAGGGGCAGGATTACCTCCCCTTTGACCTGCTGGTCAAGCTCCTTTTGATGCAGGCCAGGATACAATTGGTTTCTGGGCTGCAAGTGCACACTGAAGCCAGCTCATGTTCAGTTTCTCATCGACCAACACCTCCAAGTCTTTTTTCCTCAGGGCAGCTCTCAATCCGTTCTCCATCCAGCCTGTAGCTGTGCTTGGTGTTGCCCCAGCTCACATGCAGGACCTTGTACTTAGCCTTGCTGAACTTCATGAGGTTGGCATTGGCCACCTCTCTAGCCTGTCAAGGTCCCTCTGGCTAGCATCCCTTCCCTCCAGCATGTCAACCACACCACACAGCTTGGTGTCATTGGCAAACTTGCTGATCAAGAGTAAGTCCTGACTACTCTGCTAAGAGTTTATAGGCATACTAGTGTTCAGCAAAGAAACATCTTCCACCTACGGGGAAATTTATTTGTACAATCCTTATTTAAAGTTATGAACTGCAGCTTTCTGTCACCTCAAGATTAGTTCAGGATTGATCAGGGAGGAGTGGAATTTTATTACTGCAGTAGGAAAATTAAACAAAAAATTTTAAAAAAAGATGAAACTCAAAGAAGCACGATGACTATGTACAAGACAAATATTAAAGGATTTCAGGTAATATTTAACTGGAAGGACAACAAATGCATCTGCACAAACATCTGGATGCACATATATATATTGTGACTAGAACAGCTCTCTACTCCAAATTCAAACTCAGACTGAGTGAACACAAACTCTTACGAGAAAAAAGTCTAGGTATGGGAGAAACAGAAGGACCACAGTGGACATATGCAGAGCACAACACTCAAAAAAAAGCATTTCATGTAAGTAATCCTAAAAGAGTTTCATGGATACAAGGGCAAGTTTTCAGTCACACCTATTTAAACAAAGACCGGAGAAGGAGAAAAGTTGCATTTTCTTTCCCTCCAAACATTTAACTTCTTTTTTTTCTGCTACTCAAAACTGAGAAAGGCTCCTGTAGTTATAAATTACAGTACAACCCTAAAGTCTCCAGTGGACTGGAGAGTGGAGACTCTTCATGCTTCTGGAGAGCTAACGCCAACCTATGTTTCTAACCTAAGAGGTTGAAGATACCCTATCACCACCTGAAAAAAGAACACTGGAAATTCATTTGTAAATGGGATATCTGGTAACTGATCTAGTCACTTGTGCAAGCAGTAATGAAGAGAGAGGGACAGAGCATGCAGAGGGAATCACCTGCTGCCTGGGATACGGTGGAGAAGAAGGTGGAGTGGAAGAAGAGAGCATGATGACTTTTTTGGGGCAGGTCCGAGAACATTCCTTATGCCTCATCTTTTTTTAAAAAAGAAAAACAAAAAAATCATAATAATGGTAGAAAAGTTAACATTACCATTGGCTTTATTGAGACAGGCCAGAACGCATGGCCAGACAGACTGCGATCTTAAGCTCACACATGTCACAAATTACCTAAAGACGTTTTATCTGAAGCTGAAAGACTTAAGTTTTTCACCCATAACCACACAATCACATGTCCATTTGACAGATTCTTCTACTGGCAGCCAGTGAACAGTTTCTTGCATCAATCATCAATTAAACCAACAGTTTCTGACTCAAGATCTTACAACGAGTGAAAGGTACAACTTGGAACTCTCCATACCACAGCTGGACTGCTCTTTGCTTCATGAAAAGTTACTTATTACTGTGCCTCACAATGGTATTAAACCATCTCAGGCAAGTTAAGCTCTACTGCATTCTAACAGAACAGAAATAGAGCTGGTTTATAGCCAAAACGTAGCCACATCTAATAGTCTGAATATTACACAATGCACACACTGTCATGCACCCTCGTGATGAGTGTCCTCATTTTAATGTGCTAGAAAATATGCCTTTCTAGGTCTCTATTCCTATGCACAGTCTTTTCTCCACCACTTCATGATATTAATGCATCTTCTGCCTGTTCATTAATGCCCTTGCAGCTAAGCTGACACTAACATCTGTTTGGGTGTTCTCTTCCCTTTCAGATGAAAAAAAAGTCAACTCTTAATTTCAAACAGATGCTACAAGCAGCTTAAACTAAAGCACATAACTTTGCACTGAAGTGGATGAGGAACATTTACATGCTGTTTCAAAAGGCTACACTGTGAAGTCACTGACTTCTAGCTGAAAGAGTGGTAACACTTTCAACCACTACAGCTGTTCATGGATTTTCATCTGACCATGTCCAAGTCTGCATTTCAAATTTCAACACTTTCACAAACTCATGTATTTTTTTCCATGGCAAATCTCAGAACACAACATTGTATAGGCATATGAAGTTCAGTCCTCCAGTAGGATGCATTTCTGAGCATGCAAACACAAAGACGGCTATAGGAAAGAGAAAATAAATATCACAGATTTTAATAAAAGATTAAGTAGGAAAAATAGTATTTGCGGAAATCATTGGTGTTGTATGTTCTCTTCTGTTGAGATTTCAGCTTCTGCTGGCTATGGTCACCTCAGTCATTGCATATCTTTGAAAACCACAGTTCCAACAGAGTTACTGCTGCACTTTTATCACACTTCTATCTCAAAAGAACAAGCATCAGATCTCTAGAGGCAGAAAAGATGTGCACCAAAAGACATGTGATCTCCGTCTTCTAAGCATCTATGTACACATCGATGATTTAAGCTTGCTGTGCTTAGAAGACCTATGAGACTATGGCAGAAAATGCTGAAGGCCATACACTGAGAGTGTGGAAAGCCAGGACAAAATCCCATTTAAAAGGCCCACTTCTCATACCATACCCCAAACATTCAAATTCTCTTCTGGATAGACCATATGGCTTTCCAATGGCTTCATGATCCCTGAGGTGCACTTTCCCAAAATGGCTTGGAAAGCAACAGAACACACCAAGATGTTGTTATACAAGTAGGCATTCATTTGAGGAGATTAACCACCACACCATGAAACACAGCGCCGTTTTTTTAGGAGATATTACCATCACACAAATTACACACATTTTCACTGAGCACATACACTTAACAGTATCTTTGTGCATTACTAGCAGCTTCTGAGGTGCTTACAGCAGCGTGAAACCAATTTTGCCAACACAGAACAACATTCCCAAAGTGCAGCTTAATAAAGCAAATTTTGTAATCCAGTTCAAGAGGAAAATGCAGGCCACACAGTATGCTGCCAAGACACAGGTTGGTGAGGTTTTCAACCTGCTTGATCTTTTGAAGGTTCTCCCTTTCTGAGAGAAACAGCACTAAAGGTCTTGTGATGAAAGTAGAAACTGTTTCAGAACAGATTCTGCCAGGACTTCACTCTTTCTAAGAATTCTGTCTCAGCAAGCCACCTCTACAACAAACATTTTGCCTTACAAGCTCATTGCAACTGCTTGCCTCATAATTTTTAACTCCAGGCAAAGCAAGATTCTAGATCTAAACTGAAAAGCAAGTACAGCTAAGGAATTCCATCTGACAGAAACTGGAAGGCAATAGCCCTAGGCAGATGTAATTTTTCCATCAAAACTGGGGGTCCAACCCACACCACATCCTTTGCAACCGTGTGATTTCCCTCCTGCAATCACTCTTATGCTTTTACAGTACACCTTCCTCTTCCACACAGTTTTCAAGATGCAGGAAGGACCAAACCTATCAATCACAAGACGTGAAATTGTCCTTCTCCCAGCTGAGGATCTCAACTTCATCCTGCCTACTGGCAAGAACATTAGGCAACCTGTGGTTTCCCCTCCAACAACATGTCAGCACTTTGACCCCTTAGCAACTGCTTTGCTCCTCTTCAAAGGACTCCAGCAGAACGCATCTGCTACATGATATATCTTATGTACAGTCACTGATAGAAGTTTTTCCTCATAACTCTCATATCACACAAGAGAACCCTTTCCCATAGCTCCATGAACAACTCTTCTGAGTTGCCCCCTAAACTGTCAGGAGCAATACTACTCTTTAAAGCATCTCCAACAACATGCACTGGTAGCCAGCACCAACTCCACTGTTGGAAATCTGTGGCCCAGGAAATAGCTTTGTAGCTGGAGTGCCCAATGTCACTGTAGAAATACAATTCAGAACTGTAGAAAGGTACAGTTTCACAGCTACCAGATTCTGCATGCCAAAGCAACCAGAATGAGGAACCACAGCAGCCTGATGAAGCACTGCTTCAACAATTTCCTGCAAGATGGATTTCTGTCCAAGTTTGGCAAAGCTGACTGCTTGGCTCAAGTGGATGGCACCCTGCCTCAGCTGATCTCTGATTTGTTGAGAATAAATGGTTCTATATACACCCATGGCTTTTGAATGAAGACAACTGGTGTTCTTCACTTCGGCAGGCAAGTAATAAGGAGCCTTTGGAATAGTGACTGTGTCAATTGTTTCTTTAATCCTACTGCATCCTGCAGATTTTGAATCCTGGAAACCCAATTTTATTTTTCTCCATTTCAGTTATCCAACGAAGAGCCCCACAAATCCAGCAAGAAACCTGGACTGAAGAACCAATCATCTTCTGTTCATGCAGTAAAGCTTCTCAAGGAAAGATCATCTCCATGTGTAATCTTGAGAGGGAAATCATCCATACAAGGCAATCACTGTCAGTGGTGAATAAAATAATTTAAGTCTTTGAAAGTACCACTGTTACAAAAAGATTTTTCTCAGATCTGCCCTACATTGCTGCCTATATGGATATTATACCAATGTTGAGAAAGACCAGAAGGATTCCACTACCACCATCCCACTTTTTTTTTAATTGTGTAATTCAGGTATAAGCAAAGAACAAACACAAAAACACACTGCTCTCTGGTGAGGAGAAAATCCTCATTGTAAGAGCAGGAAACAAAAGGTTGTCCATTTTTTTTTGATCTATTACAAAAGGATGACCGTAAGAACTTGTGTTTCACCACAGAGACTAATTATAAAGCTGGCACAAAGTTTCAACAGCAGATACAAACAGAAATCTCAAGGCTGCAGGGATATGATTTTTTCCAAGCGCTAAAATACAAATCTTCATCCTTCTTAGCTGGGAAGGACAACCAATGCAATCCAGTTTTCCTTTTTTTGTGGGGAAAGATAAGCAATGGTCATCAACTGACTTAATACTGTACAGCCTTATTATGCTCTTCTGTATCAGATCTTTGGGTACTCCCAATTTACGTGGGAAGTATTCTCAAAAGACAAAATTTGCATTAATCATGGAAGATGTGTATCCATCTGAAAGTGCTCATCAGCCTATAAAGAAGATTTCTGTAAGACAGAAGAGCAAACACTAAGTCAGGAAACCTAAACATAATGCTGTCATTTTTAAGACTCTCTTGACAGTCCTACTGACAACAATTCTTCTGGCTTGGGTCTCCTTCCTTGGCAAAAAATCTTCCAGATCATGGCAACAAGTCATGACATGCAGAATTGTGCTCAATGCTTCAAACATGAGTATCACCATAAATCCTTAGTCATACAGAACAGCGAATTTCCAAACTAGTGTCACCTTCTTCATCTTGACTCCAAAGCATGCTCTGATTAAACTGCAACCCGAAAGAAGCAGATTTTTCTCCAAATTATGGCTGCCAGAAAAGTATCTCTCAGTACTCTCAGAAGCAAGAGGAGGCCATTTGCACAGGGAAACAGGGGAAGCAGAGTAAGCCAATGAGGTAAGTATCCCTTATCTGCCTGAAAAAACTGCCTGTCACAAGCCTTAGCTGCTGAAAGTGCATGGCTGAAATAAAAACACTGGCTATGACAATGGGCCAAAGCACGAGAAAGAATAAAATCTGATACCAGATGATTTTTCTGCTAGTTTGAAACCACCTGTGGCAGCAAACCTAAAATTTCCTTAATTTATAGCAATAGAGGCATCTGCAATGCCGTGTATGTGAGAAGCTGGCAAGGAAAGTTACATTTGGCAAAGAGAAAGGGAAACCACAGTGAAGTCTTCTGTAACTGCAGAACACAAGATTTCACATGTGAATAGCAAACCTGATAACAAATTTTACTATTTATATCAAGGAAAGGCTTTAGTATCATAGGTGATGTGACACCTTTTACCTCATTGGTTGTGATAATAGCTTACGTTTCAAATGTAAGAAAGCACAGAAAAATCTAGATATTCTACAGGCAAGTTTTCGGCTAAAACATCCACCAAAACCCTAAGGAAGCTGAAACTATGAGAACAGGGCAGGGAAAATTTTCCTAAGTGCTTTTTAAATATTAAACCATGCACCATTACCAAAGAGTGATGTTGATCTTATTAACCACAAGCTAAATTACTTTAAATAAGACTCACAAAAGGTGCTGGGGAAAGACTGGTTTAAAAATAGGACAGTGATAGCTGGTGTGGGGTGCAGGCAATGTATAGTATTCATAATTGGTTTCTTTACCTGTTTCCACTGGGGTATGGAAGCAAGACGGCCCTGCTCTCGTCTGCTGGATGGCTGGTTGTGAACACGTTCTTGATAAGGCAGGACAGGTTGCTGCATGCAGGTTGTAGGGAAAACAGGACCAAGGAGGAAAGATAAAACAGTAAAGGAAACTCAAAAAAGCCAAAGAAGTGGGATACAAAGTAAGACAGACAAACATTTAAGAAAAAAAAAAAAAAAAAAAAAGGCTAGGGGAGAATTTATTTAGCAACTAAAATATTAAAAAGAAGAAAAAAAAATGCAAAAATGGAAAACCACACATATTTTTGTTCCTTCTCTTTATCTTTGTTGTTTCTTCAAATCAGCCTGGTTATTCCAGCCATATGTAGTAGCTGAGAAACATATGACTGATATAGGAGAAACACCACCATTCTAAGGTTGCGTTGTATTGCTAACACTGATGTGCAGTGTAGCACAGACATACTTGACCAAGCTTTAAAGCAGCAAGGTCAGGTCCACTCAATCTGGCCATGGCAGCACAGAGCCTGGCACAAGCTATGAAGACAAACCAAGCAGCAGAGCAAGAACTCAGGTCTTTAAACCATACTAAGCCTAATACGGCTGACACTGCACTCCTGGCAGTAGCTTGAAGTGACTCAATCTAACTTCGAAGATAACTACACCCTGCAGTTGCAATAGCCAAGATACCATCCTGAATAACCAGCAGTTATCCGGAAGCTTCACTTAGAATTACAGAAATACCCTGATTGCAAAGAAACTCCCAGGCATTTACCTGCTGCACTTACATGCACATGCAAAACTTAACCACAGTTCACAAGAACAAACAAATGTAACATGGCATGATGAAGTTCACATCAAATTAAATGATCATTCTTAAACATTAGAAGTAGAATGTTTCTGGAAAGCTTTTAAACAACAATAGTATTTATAAAAGAAACCTAATTGCTTGTGAAAGAACTTACATAAGGCAGGCAATAATAGAGAAACAGACTTTTATTAGGAAGTTCTTCTCCAGCCCATACTCCTAAATTTTATCTTTTTCTTTTTTGAGAAAGCTTCACTCTTCCCTAGGAGAGCCTTTGAAGCAGAGAAGCGCCACTAGCATCCAGTTTCAAGGAATGCATCTTATTATTCATTATTTTCCTCCTCAATTCCAAAAGGTTTTATTATCCATTCTCCTACCTGTCTTCGTAAGCTTGAGGACTGCACTGGTGCATTCTCCTCAAACTTGGCCAGTAGCTGGGTTGCCATAGACTTGACTTTGTTCTGATTCCCAATGGCAGCATCAATTCTCCTCTCTGTCAGGGCGCTCACCAGTGTGGGCCTTTCTTCTCTGTAGCTTCGTGGTATGTCCTCCTAACAATCAGTGATATCAAAAGATATCATCAGATCACCTTTTCCTCTCTACATGGAGAACAAATCTATTAGTCTGCACCTGAAAGCTCACATTTCCATTTCTTTTGGCATGTCGTCAAAAGTTCTGTTAAACTTTCCTTACTTTTTCAACCTTATTCGATACACTTACCAACCAAAGAGACCACAGCTGAAACACTCCCATGAATCCCCTGACATGAAGCAAAGGCATATCTCTAAACCTTCGGTGACATCTCACAACACTAAATTTTAACTTAATTGTAGCTATTTGGCTAGAAACATTTCAACTAAAGGACTGACTTATGGGGCATACTAGACATATTTGCTTTTTGCACTAACCATGGCTAAAGTTTAAATATGAATGAAGCTTCTGTCTGTACTGCATTACCTTACTAAATGAAAGTTTCATTTTTGGTGTCCTCACATCAAACCAAAGTAAACTGCAGTAAAAACAGAACATGAAGGAACTGCAATATTTCAGTTTTTATGTACTATTCTGTTAGAAGCATCAGTCAAATATTTATGCTACAGATATGACAAAGCATAACTGCTGAAGAATTACTTTTTATCTAAAAAAATAATCTTATATAAACCCTGTCTGGAGATACAAAATAAAAGGACTGAAGTAGGAAAAAGAACCTACCATATGTTTTCCTCCCCGACACCTTCTTCACTGTAATACTTACATCCTCAGATTGGCTGGTTTTTCTCCTCTTTCCTGCACCGTCCAGCTCTTTTTCCTTTTTGTCCTGAAAATGGAAAGAGGAAGAAAAAGAAATAAGCAAACACCAAAGATAAGGATTCTTATACCCTTCTGGCCTGAGACAAATGTCATCAATATTCTTAAATAAGCTTTTCAATGCAAATGATTAATTCTCTGGGCTCATTCTCCATTTGTTTAAGAATAGGGTTTTATCCTGATCTGCATTAAGAGATTCTTATCTTAAAACTGTACGTTCTTCAACACTTTCAACTAATTGGGAGCTGAGTAACAAGTTATGTTCCAACACAAAACATAGTCCCAAATACCACCACAAGGCCGGGATTTTAAGACTGAAATATACCACTAATTAAGTATACATACTACAGATGTGATTCTGCAGTTATAAATGTTATGTGCTGCCCCATACCAAAAGCTGACAAACACGTGGTCTCTTGTAAACACACAGCAAATACACACTTATACATGCACTTCTCATACCACACTTGGACAGCAGCCTAACAGACATAAGTGGTATCAAGAGTGTGGTACTGTTACCTTTGGAGTGCGTTTTCGAGAGATGCTTTGTCCCAGTTTACTGAGAAAAGAGATAGGCGATTTGGTACTGGCAATTAGGGCAGCTTTTTCTTCTGCATTCAGGTCCAGACTATCTGTTAGCAAAAAAAAGTAGGACAAGGGAATGCCAAGAATTCTTTTCTGTGGTGCTATTATCAAATACACAACTGAAGGACTTGTTGATTATTTTTTTAACATACAACTTTTCACAGATTCTTAGTACAAAATTATTTTAATGCCCAGAATTACTACCCTTCCCAGATACTCTGCTTTTTCATTTTGCCAGATCAATTCTTCTTTCAGGATTTATAACCATCCAGAAGAAACACTATGTTTGTTTACTCTACTTACTTTCATATTTAAAGAGCATCAGTATTCTTACAAAGAGTTCAGAGTTTTGGAAATAGTACCTGATACATACTATATTTTTAAAAGGCTATTAAAAACATTTTTTTTACCCCACCAGAATTATATACTTGAATTAAGATCATCAATAGTAAGCCGTAAAGCATTATTAATATCTAAAAGTAGGCCATACTGATTTGTGTCAGGGAATTACATTTTTCTGTTCTGATCAAAGACCTTTCATTTCTCATTGGCCTGAAGTTGGTCTCACCATTCATGGATGGTAAAGAGGTATGAAACTTAGCCAGTGTTTTGAAATTACCTATTAAGCAACTACTAGCAAGGCATCTCACATAAGCTAAGAGAGATGAACCCCTAAGAACAGCAAGAAAGCAGAAAAGTTACCAAATATTCTGAAGCAAGTTTAGAACTTTTGAGGACATTCTTTGTATTAACTCTTTTTTCTCCTCCTGATGCTGCTAACATCGTATTTATCATTACCACTAAGAAGTCAACTTCTTGTAATGTAAAATTAGTAAGTGACTATGACCTCATGCAGAAGCAGCATGACGATAACTGAAGCACACATGTTCACTCTGAAGCCATCTTTGAATCTGACATGCCCCAAACTCCTTACCACTGGAGGGGATGGTGTCTTTGAACATCTCATAGAACTGTGTGAGGTACATCACCATCGAGAGTTTATCTGGCTCTCCAACAGACGCCATTTCCTTTCCAGTCATAATGGGACATATTCCAAACTCTTTTTCAGCGATGTCAAAGGCCAGCTGGTTATTCTTCTCCACATTGTGCTCATCCAGAGAATCAAAGTCTCTGCAAAGGACAGAAATTCTACTGAATCAAGTAGAAACCAGACTTCTAAAAGAACTCAGGGATCCATTTCCTTTCTTTTTTCCCTCTCACCAAAATCTCTCAAATTTATCTGCCAGCAACCTTTTTGTATTGCAGAGTTAATGCTACTTAATTGTGGTGAACTTTGGCTCAAATTAATTCTTTTTTCATTTTTTGCTCCTTCTCCAAACCCAGGTTTTTCTTCTTAAAAGCCTTATTATCCTCTGAAATACACCTTCACTTCTTCTTTTGCTGGAAAGCTGTAGTGTTTTCCCTTGCATGAAATCTTCTGTGTGCCTGGAACTAATGTAAGTCTTCACTTTTATCCCCCTTTTTTCTTGACAGATCCGTATTTTCATTCTGCTGGCTTTTCCCAAAACTTGTAGAACTGCATAAAAACTATATAAAAAGCTATAGCTTGTAGAGAATTACATAAATAATTTTAAAAGCTATCTGAGCTCTCTGCAAGCTATATAGCTATTAAAAGAATAGCTCAAGTTAACTCAAGTACACCAACAGAGAAGTAATTCAGTGCACATGGAAGGCAATAACCACATCATTTTTCAACATGTTTTACACTGGATTATGTCTTTAAATACAGCTCTAGCACTTACTTTTTCTACTGTCCCCTTGGGAAGTTGAAGCCATTTCAGACTTTAATTAAAGTACCAGAGTCTTTGCTACTGTTACTTCTTCTAGTCAGTGTTTTCCCATTCTAGAATCTGGGCACTGTTTTACCCCATTTATCATGGAAGAGGATTCCTCTTCATTTACCCAATCAGCATGCTAGCATATAAGCAGTAGTAATATCTTTCTAGCCTCTGGGTCACTACTTCTAAAAAGAGCAGCAGCTCATAATTTCACAAGAAACTATGAACTATACCTAACTATACACAGGAAAGAGCTGTCAGTCAGTAATGCTTTCCAGTCAATATCAATTTGAAGCTTAATTCTGCCTAATCATCCAGAAGGGAAAATGACAACACATTTATCTTCATATTCATCACGCTATTATGACCTTCCACTCTGCTGGTGAATCATGTTAGTTTCTATCAAGCTTAAGTGAACTAATTTCCATCCATTTCGCCATGTATTGCCTCAGTCTCCGTACAATTACTTCTAAATATCACTAATGTTCTGCCCTTCTTGGTTATTCAAAATAGAGAGTTACTCACATTAAGTCTGGACGGTATCTGTGGATAATGGCACACAAAGCTAGACCACTCTTCCATGACATTGTGAGATCTGTCACATTAACACCAGCATATCCATCAGTCTGCCTCTGGCACCAACTGAGCAATTTACTAGAGCGAGCTACAGACTCTGTAAAAAGAAATCAATCACATTTTAAAGCAGAAATGCACAATGCCTTTTTCAGGAATTTTAAATACAACAAGCCCCACTAATCAACAAATAAAAGCTTCATGCAAACAATCACATTCTGCAATAGGCAACACAGGACAGAATTCTAATTTTTTTAAAAGACTATACTGATATTCATTTTAGATCCAAGAAAACTTTTAATTTGCTAAAAAGTACCTAAGTTATAACTTGCCAGGCTTTTCACCCTAGTCCTTGTTATAGAGCCCCAGGAATTATAAAGCAGTTGCAAAGGCTTGTTAAATATGATCAAAAGGATATACAGTAGTACAATGCTCTCTAAAGCCCAGATGTATTATTTCTAATGGAAGAACTACAAATGTACTTCTGCAACTTTTGCTTTTCTCTTGAAAGCTTTCCTTTAAAAGCACTGACCTGTTTTGACCGTGCCTTACTGCAAGATCTGATGAGATTACAGCCTAAAGGGATGTGATTGCAGGGCAAAGAACAAATCAAAAGCCTACATAGCTATTCATCAGTGAAAGGGGAGGCTTAGACGCAAAGCACTACTCTGAGAGTCCCCAGACACTATCTGGGCATCCAAAGGCAAGGTATGCAGAAGAAAAAGTTCAACACAGCCCTCAGGGTACAGGACAAGTAGATACCGAAATGCTTATCACAAGACATCTAACTTTCAGAATAATGCAAGCAACGTGAGTTTCATTTGGTTAAGCAAAGAGATGAGACTGAGGAAAGCATGAACATGAAAGACTGCACGAGAAATACCTTCTATAATGTTTGTAAGAATTCTGAGTTTCCTATTAGAGTGAATTCAAGCTAGGCTTTTGCACTCTAAGTAAAGACATTCTTTTAGGATAAAGGAGGTGAAAAGAAATACTTGTATAAGCAAATATGCTTAGAAATTTAACCACATTACTAAGCTAGGGAAATTAGGCAAACAAAATATATTTACATGTTTGTGGAAACTTGAAAGATTGTAAAACCAGAATGTTGATGAAAATTGCTGGATACAATTTCTAAACTAAAGAGACTGGTTAAATAATACCCTACAGCCCTGCTGCTCTATGGCTGCTGCTCTGATCCAGCTCCAGAATACCAAAAGGAATACAGCAGTAGCTAGGCCTACCATTCCGAGTCAGCTTTGGTGTCCTGGAGTTCACAAAGTTCTCTATTTCCAGGTGAATGTCTTTCAAGTCTCCTGTATTATACAAGTGGCGTACCTAAAATGTTACAAATAATTAAAAATTAGCAACATGCCATGCACCCAAGATCCATACAGAAAGAGCTAGAGAACAAGGAGCCATCCCAAAGAGGAAGACAACTATTATGCAACAGAAATCTCCAGTCCAAGAACCCCAGAACAACAACGATCAGCTCATCAGTGTTGAACAGTCTAGCTGACTGCTGCTCAGTGGATACCAAACTGCAATGACAAACTGCAATACTAGATTATCATCAAAAAATGCACATGCACACAAACACAAATGTATCATTACAGCATGGTTAAAACTTTCAAAATCAAGAATTCCTAAAAAGGAATTTGTTTGTACTAAATACAAAGGTCTGCTCTTGACTGACAGATCTGCTTTTCATTGCCTTCAGGTTACACTGCAACATAAGGTCACTATCTGTCCCCAAAACATTAGAACAGCTTTACTTCAGCAAAGACACCACAGACTACAAGCATTCAGAAGCACCATTCACCCAGTTACCTGCTGTGGACGTAAGAAGTTGACGTTGATATTGGGATACCGGGTGGCAGGATCAATGCTGTAATGGCTGAAGTTTTTACTCACATTCTCAGGCGTGGTCTGAGGCAGTAGCCTATAAATGCTTTCCCTTGGGAAAACAAGATTAAAGGGGAAAAAATATTTTGTTTTTGTTTTGGTTGGTTTGTTTCAGGTTTTGTGGTGGTTTTGGCTGTTTGTGTTTGGTTTTGCTTTGTTTGGGGGAGGTTTTCTTGTGTTATTTGTTTTAAGACATGAACTACTACTACTAATACTGCTAAGAAAATTCTGGAGAGAAAACCATTAAGATCAGAAATCCAGCCACTTCAGACACTGACAGCTAAAGATTCCTTATAAAATCTGCAGTTTAATACAACTCCAGAAATCAAAAGAGCGGAAGAAAACAATACATTAAAAGCATAAGCTGAAAGGGCTCCCCAGTACAATAAGAACATTTAGGCACTGAAGCGACTCAAGAAGACAGCCACCAAGGGGACTAGAGCATTTGCTCTGTGAAGAGAGGCCAAGGGAGCTTGGTTTGTTTAGCATGCAGAAGAGAAGGCTCAGGGAAGATCTTACTGGTGTCTCTTAAAACATCTAATGGAAAAGTGATAGAAGTCTGGCTCCAAATACATTACCTTCATTTTTTTTAAATTCAAACAAATGGAGTTTTAAGTATCTGTTGTGCCATTTCTGCAATTCTTAAATACTGTGGTTCCTGATGCTGAAGCTGCAGTTGCTTATGTTTAAGATAGGTTCTACTAGCTGTTGCTTTTACTTATTCTACCATTTAATTACCTGAGCTCTGATATCTAAGAGATCACTTTGGGTCACCAAAAGAAACCACACAACTAAAGATGATAAAAACATCAAGAACTCAATATGCCAAAGACAGACAAGATGTTGTTTAGCTTACATGAAACAAAGCAACCAATTTAGGAGAATATGAAATAAAAGCAGTTGACAGCTTCCTTAAAAGGACATCATTAAATATATTTATAAGATAATAGGGGATGGAATAAAAATTTTGTCTCTGATACTTTAAAGGCATTGGTATCTTCATCTGGTTTGCTATTGCAAGGATGGTGACAGTAATCAGGTTCACTTCCTCCACATAATGCCAGTAAGCACCAAGAAAAGATTCCTCAGCTAATTGCTGCAACATTTCTTATTCCTATATAAACATACTTCAGTTTATCAGCTTCTTAGGAAATTTTTTCCTCAACTGAACTATACCCACAAGCATTCTCATACAAATAGTGAGAATCCATCTCCCATTCTAGCTATTTGTACTAGAAGAAACTGAAATGAATGATGTGATGTTGAAGGATTAGGTTAGAACTGAAAGTGTAGTCATTTGCTGTATTACCTCTCTGCAAGAACTTCCAAAGGACTAGCACCAAGAGACCAACTTCGTACCATCCAAGCAGAGTCCATTGCAGCCAAAAATCCCCTGGCTATTCCAGTTCCCATTGGCCAAAATGGCTAATATCATAATTTGGGGGGAAAAAAAAAAAAAAAAAAAAAAGGCAGAAAAAGGAAAAGCATCAGTTAGGGAAAGTTTTAAACAAATATCAAGAATATACTCAGATGGTAATCTGCTGGGAAACTATAGCTCAGTAATTAGCTGAAAGGTCTACTCCCGCTGGGCTAGAAGAAGCCAGATGTATGACAAACTGCCCTTGAGCTCCCCCCAAAGCCCATGTTCCTCTGTTTCCAACAACAATTCCTAGTCTGGAGTGCCTTAACAGCTTTCTCTTCAAGACTGTACTTTTTAACCAACTACAAAATGGAACCTATTAACAGGTCTAAAGTAAGTTCTATAGAGTCTAATCATCCCAATGAGGAGTAGATAAAACAAACAGAACTTCAGAGCAATCTTTGCACATTTCTTTGCACATTACTATCCTAATTATCCTGTTTTCCCAGCGCTCCACTCTTCTCTCAAACAGCAGCTTCCCTTACAGTAACTCTCTTACAGGCAGCACAAATTTCAAGTGATGGGCGCTATGGCTTGTCCTTACACTCCAATTCATTGTTTAAACATAAGTTTAAAACACAAACCTCTAAGAGACTGTCTCCAACCAGCGCCACAAGTAACTGGTGGCCATTCTGCTCTCGCACCAGGGCTGCATTCTCTGATGCATACATGCATGTGAAGTCAAACATGGCCACATCTGGCTGACCATAGTGATTGATGGCGAAGTCCAGTGATGGCAGCTGCTGATTAGTGGAGAAGTCAGCTGCTTCTCTGGCATAGTTAAGCAGAGCCTCCTGGTCCACATTCTCCCGTGAGAGTAGCAACTCTGTGTCAGCATAATCCTGCCAAAACCACAAAAGTAAAGTGAGACAGCCAAATCCACAAGTTTATTTTAAGGCTGGTATATACAGTAGTTGGCATTAAAATGCTGACATATCCATTGATACAAGTTTGCCTTTTAATTTCTTTCATTTCTACCCATGTTTAAGCTTCCAAGAGAAAATCTGTAAATCAAAAACAATTTTGCAAGCATTTCTGACTGTGAAAGGGCTAAGAAAGTCCCAAGCATTTCTTGTCATACACTTTTTAGACAAAAGGCACAAGACCCCAGTCCTTTATTTGTTCATGGCCAAACTACTTTTAAATCAGCTTCTATCAGAATAAGATACAGGTAAATTTCCAATACTGTTTTTTACTTGCTGCTTGTTCATTCCCATAAAATGAGGGAAGCTCAACTATGATCAAATATTGTTTAAACATACCTTAACAGGAATGAAACCCCCAAATCAACAAAGGGAGAAAAAAACTGGAGAGGACATGTCTTGTAACATCCTTCTGATGTTTTAAAATACTTCAGGCATTAACCACACATTAACCACATATTTCTTTTCTAAAAAACACCTGTATGAAAACACTACATGGTGGAAGAGCTGCATGTTTCCCTTCTTTCAGCATACTGAAAGCAAATTGATCCAAAAAATCTTAGTTTAGGGAGAATATAGGACAGGATAATACTCACATGCCGTATCACTCCTTTTTCCAACAAACTCTGTTTTTTGGCAGTCATGACAAAGTAGTGCGTATCATCTTTGTAGTAGACAATGTTCTCCAAGTCAATACCTTGTGACAGAACAAAAGACACAGTGGTGAAGGGACAAGTTACATAAAACACAAGAGCTCTACTGGAAGGAAGTGAATTGAAAGTACGTGGTTAGAAAGCCTGTGAGAGAGAATGCCAAGCAGCTTTCTCCCATGCTTTTCATGGCTTCAAAATCTGAATCTTCAACAAACCCACAAACAGTAATTTTACCTGTATATAGCTACCTCTTTAAAATATAGTTGTCATTACAGTTTGCATTCAGATATGGAGTGCAAGAAGCTGAACTCAAGATACAGACTTTTCCAATTCAGGGTTCAGATTTCCTGAATACTATTAGGGAAGTAAGTTCACCACTCCTGAACAAGAATGACACATATCTGAACGATACACATCTGCTTTGTACAGCTGCACAGAACAGCCATAAAAACAGAGAAGTCAAATTTCAGAGAAAGCAATGACTGGTTTCCTTGCACAAGAATGTTCACTTATTGATTAAATCTGATACCCAAGTTACAAAGTTGCAACAATAAAACCAAAGAGTTTTCACTGGGAATCTGGCAATTGCTGGCAAACCTGTGGCTTCTCGCAAATCCTGGAAGAACTTCTGGTTGAATATGAAGGCCACACCGCTGATCTCTTCTACTTTGGCTTCAGCTGTGGTGTTGCGATTGATGAAGTTAGCTGTGATAGCAATTGCCAGTTTGCCACGGAACTCTTTTCGGCGAAACCCTATGGAGAGGATAAAGTAGTAATGCTGAAAAACAGAGCACACCTTCAGGGAAGGCTCAGCATGCCAAAGACAAGCGCCCTCACAAAATAAAAAGAGAGAATGGATTTGGGATTAATTAAAAACTCCTCCACAGAGAGCAACAATTGCTTCATCAGATTAAAAAAAAAAAAAGCTTTCCTCTCTCACTTTTTTTCAAAAATTGCAACTTGCACCAAAAATATTACAAGACAATTCTCTGCTACACAGAACAATATTCAACACTTCAATTCCTACTCTCAAAAGTAAAAGCTGCAACGCTACTCAAATAAAGACAAAATTATCCAGGTTAAAACATGTAATTCCTTTGCTACTGGATAGAAAGAGGAAAAATACAACCCACATGTCTGATACAGATGGACTTCTAATGGGCTTTGCATCTCCCTTTCATTAGTCAAATGTCTCTCCACATTTTGATTGGGATGCTAAAGGCCATTTTTCTTCTAACTAATTTAAGAATAAATTCTATTTCGAAGTGAATTATGGATACACCATTACCTTCTAATGTGTTCCTCCTGCCATCCCCTCCAATGATTACTTCAAACTCATATTCAGATACTGGATGGGTTTTTGGGTGGACCAATGCACGCCAACCTATTCCTGTTAACAAACTCCAAGTTAATATAAACAGCATTTATAATAGAACAAATACACAGAACCACTTCTTAGTATCCATAATCCCTTCTTCACATTGTCAGCAAAGATACACTGCAGGACAGGTATTGTTGTTGACAAGGCTACTGCTGACTTGCACAGTCACTGTGTGAATCGGAGACAGAGATACCTCTGGTAAACCCCCCCTGGTAAACCTATAAGACTCACTACAACCTTTATGGCTTCTCTACTATCTATTCAATTAATAGGATGCCAAAAAAAAAACCAAACCAACAATGAAGCCACCATCACCCATGGCAATCAGAGAACAGATTTCACAAAGATACAAAAAGCATAACAAGGATCATTCACTGACAAGTATCTTCAGTGAACGCAAGGAAAGAAGTTGTTTTAGAAAGGTCTCTTCTAAGTGTAGTAGGCTTAAGTATTTTAGGAGTAATTATGATCTACCATGCCTTAGTCTACTTCTGTGTAGTACTTCAGGTGATTATATTTCATACAGTAACTAATTCGGATTTGTCACCAGAAAAAAAAATCCTACGAAAAATCACGAGTGTATTGATAATTATTCTTCTTAATAGAGCATGAGGTAAGGACTTGGAGTCATAAGTTAAGGAGTAGGAGTCTGTGTATCCTACTATAACTTCCCCTTCCTCTACTGCCCATTTCAATGATACTTGCTTTCATTCTCCTGATCCTCCGGAGGGTAAACAAGCCCCTGAAATTCCACATTGACATGGATCTCTATTCCCAAGATCAAGGCAACCTTCAAAAGAATAAGCTGGAGCTGACGGATACCTGCAAAAAGCAGATGATAAATAAAAGCAAAAGAAAGGAGCACAACTGCCCACGTGCCTGTTTGACATATCTGACAAACTGATGTGAGGCCAGCTGCTACTTTCTTTTTCCCCTACTGTGATCCCAGCACTTCATCCAGCCAGCACTGGTGTGTAATATCACAGCATGCCAAAAAACTTCCATATAGCTGAAAACCCAGCCCTTTTAAAAAAATAAAGATTAATTATTATTTAAATGTTTAAGTCCCCAAATCAGCAACAAGGTGAACAAAACAAACATGCACTGCAGCAGAGGGAGGGAAGAGAACACAAGCAGGACTGCATTGTTGTCAAAGGCAGCAACAAGCCATTTGATCAGCCTAGCCGTAATACTGAACTGCACCTTCATCTAAACACCTTTGGCTCTGTGAGGGCTTACTAAGTTCCTCATCACCTCTTTCTTCTTTAGTTAGGATAGGGAGTAGATATGAAAATGACAGTGTGCAAACTCTATTTATTTGAAGGAAGACAGCTTGCTGTCATATTTCAGATAATGAAAGAAAAAAAGTCCCACCTAAACACCAAATTTCAGCTGTGCTAAGAAACAAAAGACAACTACATGCATAAAGTACTGGAAAAATTAAAATTATAAGAAATAGGAAGGGGAAAAAGCAAACTGCAAGACTGAAATTCCACAGATATTCTAATTTTACCATTCATTGCCAACAACAACAGGGCAGTTTTTGCTTTGGACAAGAAATCAAACCTTATCTACTATGTTTGTGTCCTTTTATGCTTCCCACTTTATGCACAGTGGAGAACTGTGCGTATGTGTCACTTTATGCACAGTGGAAAACCCAGACTGGTGAGCAAAAGCGGACTATGCCATGGCATTCTTGGAAGAAAAACTGAGAAGTAGTAACTCCTGCTCCACCAAAGCATTCAGCTTTCAAAGGAGACCGATTTCTCAGATTTTGAGAATCATCACAATTATTCTCAATTTTAATACGTAAACCTCTGTTTAATCAAAACTTATTCATAAGCTGACAGTGATCTTGAAAATATCTTCACCACTCTTCCAAAAATTTACGAAGCCAAAACTGTTCCTCCTTTTTCCACATCAACATCCACAAGAACGTTCAAAAGCATTTTTCTTTTCTACAAGTTGATTACAAAGGCCAAAAAAATAATGTGGCAGCTGCAGGAATGTAATAGCAAAAATAGGAAAATTAGCCATTAAACAAAAAAAGATGAAAAATGTTTTGACTCTTAAGCCCATTTTTCAGTGTAGGAAAAAGATATGCCATGGAATGGTACAAAAGACAACAGATAATGCATGTATTACAATCTCATGACACAACATACTTCTTTCACATCTAGCTACAGGCTGAAAAGCACAATGCAAAGGTAATAATGCAGAATTGTACCATAAGGACTTGAGAGCAGTGGCTGGTGCAGGCTAAATCTTAATGAGTTACCCCACGCCCTGCCCTTCTTTTCCCCTGCAAAGGACAAGTGCTGCTGTGTCTAGCAGTAGTTGTACTTACTGATATGGTCTATGGATCCTGCACAGAACTTGCCATAAAACTTTTTGGCGCCAAGACCCCTTAAGTCATGTATGGTGAATGGCCACAAATGCAGAACGTTATTGCGGGAAAAGGCATCCCTCTTTTCTATGACCACCACCTTGGCTCCCAGGAACGACAGGTCAATGGCTGTACGAAGGCCACAGGGTCCAGCCCCAATTATCAGACACTGCAAAACAACCAGCACAGAGTAACTTTACAGTCCTAGGAGGAAACAGGCATTTTTACCATAGGCTCCAAGCATCCCACAGCTCTTTTGAGTAAGGGCTCTTTGTCTGCAACATAAGCTGAAATTTCAGGTCTTTCCATTGTTACCTGCCATGTTTTGCCACTGATACATTAAAGCAGTAACCACAACTTGAAAATAAAACGTATCACAGCAGCGAAGTCTGAAGAAACAGGCAGGTAAACTGCCCATTTGCAACCCTTGTTTTAAGAACAGCCGCCAAGGTGTAGCCTTCAAGCTATGTATGCAGCGGAGAACAGCAGTATTTCTGAAGGCTTCTTCCTCCCTGATTCCATCCACCTCTCATCTTCCAAAGCCTAAGCTGACCTTTCTTGAGAAATATCTCAGTAATAGTAAAAATTCCTCATCACCAGTGAGAAACATAGCAATGGCTATGTCAGATAAATACATGAGATGCTACTATTTTTATAAATGACATCATTTAGAGTAGCACAGCCAGGAGTTAAGTCAGAGCCTCTAACTTACGCCTATGATGGTGCTTCTATGGCAGTAAAGGAAAACCTCAGGAAAGCAAATATAATATAACTACAAACTTTGTGTGACTAGATAACTTTTATCAAAATATGTTTTCTCCAACTGAACCTTTGTCATATCAAAGGACTTTCATCTCCTATCTTTTTCCACTCTACCCACAAACACTATCAGAGGCTATTAAACAACCTCAGAATGTAAACATCTAGTGTCGGAGAAACAAAGTGTACAGCAAGATCATTACTTTTAAGATAAAAAAGCCAAGATAGTCAGTTGACACTTCTTACCCGCAAAAACTGAGATCCACAAAGCAAGCTGGAATGGGTATGTGCATTCACAGGAATATAGTACACAGTCTATTCTGTCATATCATTTTTGTACTTTGGTTTCTATTGAGTATAAACCAGATCCACAGAATAGAGACCTTGCTACAGTGGTGACGGCTGCTGCCATGTGAGTATTTTCCAGATCCTTAAATACCCTTATGGCTGGACAACAAAGCTCTGAGAAATTCTTAAGTATGCCAAAACTTAATCAGAACCCAACCTTCAGATAATCAGCTGTTCCAAATCAGCTCTTTCTTTGTGGGTCATTCCCAAATGCCCGTTTTTACAGGTTGCCACATTCTCATCAGTTTTTCACTGGGGTGTAAATTTTGCAAATAATGTGGAACTGCAAATATGAAGTCTGAATGATGAATAAAACAGTCCAAGTTACAGCAGTGACAACAACTGGCATGTGAATTCAAAGCAAGACTACTGTATGAGACGTCACATACATCTGAGGGCAGAGATCCAAGCCTTGAGGAAAGGGAAGGTTAGAATAACAGCACTGTTTCTTTAGTAGGTTCAAGAACCTAAAGGCATATGGGAGAAAAGGCAAGCCCAACCACTGAGCTGTTAAATTCCTAAATAGACTTGTATATTGAACATGTGTCCAACTTGTCATTTGTTAAAGGGGATCATCAATTAAGATCTAATATATTCTTCCAACTCAATATTGTTTTCTTTGTAGGTAAGTATAAACTCTCAAACACCACTTACATCTTTCTTTTTTTTAACTTTTAAGAAAATGAGCCGAGTATATCATTTATCCAGGTAATAATTTTGCTTGTCTGACAGCTACAATTTTCAAAGAGACTGGGGTCCATAAGCAACAAGATCTCACTGAGCTGAGTGATCTTAATTCTTCTGATGACTTTACCCATATAAAATAGATATGATGCAGTACACAACAGCAAAGGAATTATACTAAAATCAGGTTATTCAAACTCATGGCTGCATAATCAAATTATAAATTACTTGCCTGCAATTTTGTCACAGAAAAGTAATTTTTTTTTCCCCTCTACAACCTTCCCCCACACAAGGATGTGGTAAACAACATGTAGGTTATGTTCAAGATCCTTGATGTGAAATATGTGATACTCAGTGAAATAATTCACGGTGAAAGTTGCCTCTTTTTTTACCACCACCAAACTATTAATTATGTTGTTATAAAACACAGCGAGCTTTAAGCACAATTAAAAACAGAAGATTCTGCACCCTTTTTCACCTTCTTCACGCTTCTTCCAGCTGCAGATCTTTCACAGAAACCTACTTCTGACACTCGCACAGGCAGCAGTTAACTACATGGGATGTCAAGTATAGCCAAGTACACAAAGGCAACAGCTTCTGTTTCTCCTTGCTCCCTTTCCTGCAATGACACCGAACAACTGCTTCAACTTCATGCACTAGAGCTGTCTCACCCCTCAGAAACACTCCTTGCTCAAGATCTCTCAGACAGATTATATGAAGTTTTCAGTAACACCACCATGGTAATGGAACGTTAAATGCAAACTGAAATCCTGTAATCTCTGTATAACCAATGAAGAGAGAGCACCATTTGCAACTGTTTACATTTGAACAGCCCATCACATCCAAGCCTTGCTTTCATGAATGCTGACTATTGGAATTCTGGTTAATCTGGACGCTGGTCATGTGAGGCACTAACTGCCCAACGCTAGTCACAGCACTTCATCCCTGACTGATTTTTAAATGGGCAAATAACAGTTACGCTACAGAGAATGCAAACTTCAAAACTGGTATATGTTTAAGTGTAGAGAAGCTGAGCTTCCTAAAGAAATGACTGAATTCTGTTCTGATAACATGGGGAAAACCTTAATCCTTATTTTAAATTCTATCACCTCCACATGCCCACTTAAATGTTTGTATTTTTTAATCAGTGTTTTGCAAATTACTTTAAACATTACGAATATAAAATTAAGTAAGCTAGTTTCCTAGATAAAGTATGATTCAGTTTTCAAAAGGCTTCTATTTTGAATAGTTATGATTATCTCTTTGGAATTACATATAAACTTAATGGCAGATTTAATGACAGATACTACTAGGATAGGAAATGAGTAATTAACAGAAGCATGTATGAAAAATACATAAAGAATACATATCTTTATCATTTCTTTACATTAAAGATTTCAACAAAGTTTACATATACAAAAAATATTTATCATCACAGGTATATATATTCTTTAACACATGCTAATAAAAATAAGTACATTTTCATGAAATAATCACTTTCTCTCTGATATTAATTTCACTACTCAAAATGGTGTGAATCCCAAATCCACAGTCCTATATGTTTCTGGGTTAAGGCAGAGGAGGATGCTACCTTTAATTTATTCGCCATCCACCCTCTTTTCTTGTGTTTCTATACAGCATCTCAACAACAGCTTCATAGAAAGACTGGCAAATTACTCTCTGGCTTGCCTCCATTCCTCTTTCTCTTTTCCTTTATGCTCTTTCGTAGCTGGGTGTCAAACCTCCACTCACATCTTTTCATTTTTGTTTTTTCTTTTTTATTCAATGTCGTCGTAATCAAGCACTACCTAAATCACTCATTCTTCCATTAAACCTCTTCTTTCATGTTGCATCTCTATTATCAAAGCAACCTTTTCTTCAGTGGTAACAAACACAGTCTTGCCCATTAAGATATATTCAGAGTGCAGATGCAAAAAAATCACTCTTTTCGTCTATTACTTCAAATAAGTTAAAATACCTCTACATTCTTTCAGAGCTTTCTGAGTCTCTTTCTTATTAAAACACAACCCACCTGCCTCCATTTCACAGCCTTTAACACCATATTTCAGTTGTCCCCATCACGTTTCATTCAAAATAAATTCCTTAAGACAATGACTAAAAAGTGCAGTCAGTTTTCAGGAAAACAGTTTTGAATTTGCCTCCATGATGTTCACATAGTGCTCAGAAGGTTTATTCCTAAAATGTACACAAAAATCACTACATTTAACTTACTGTAAGTCTTTCCTTTCTTATCCTGTCTGAAAAAAGTAAACTTTAATAGTGACTGGACTTCTGCAGTGTTGCAGCTACTGCCCACTGTGATTACCAGTGGTGCCCAACTGTTCTAATGTTTTCCAAGTTAATCTATATGCACTGTTACCTTTCATCTGATGTGCTCACTGTAAACTTTGAGGAAAGCATTATCTTCAAAAGACGTAGAACAAGTGCACCTTGGCCCATTACTGATTTTTCCAAGTGTTATTGTAGCCAATAATAAATACCACCATCCATATGAAAATGGCCACAGGGAAGTGCAACAGGATAAACAATCAAGAAACTAACTTAAGGTTCTAATATCTAGCTGGAAATTAAACTTCAGACCACAGATCTGAAATGACTACCAGAACCGAAACAGGATATATTCCCCCCTCAGTTCTCTACTAAGGAATTAGTCATTAATTCCTCCTATTAAGATACTTCCTTCTCCCAAGGATGAATGTTCAAGAGAAGCAGCAGCATTCATTGTCCTCAATGGAGGTGGCCAGAATCCTGTTCTAATTCTACCATATTCCGTACCGTTTCCCTTTTTTAAAAGGGTGTATGATTATTTGCGAAAATAACCTAATACATTCACATTTTTATGAATGATATAAAGAACTGCTTTCAGTTACAACAAAACAAATAAATAAGTTCATAACATGCAGTCCAACAAGGGTGCAGCACATAAATACCAGCCCACAATAATCCAGGTTAAAGAAAGAAGTAGGGTGTGTATGTAAAAGCAGGAACTGCTGCATTAAATACCACACATACCAATCTTTTAAAAGGAACTGATATGAGTTTCCACAGCATTTTTTCTCTTCTCTGAACATGGAATATGAGTGACTGCCTTTTTAACGGAAAATAGAGTATTTTGCCAAATTGGCAGGAAAGTTCTCATTTCTTGAGACAGTCATGAGAATTTTCCAATTAAAGTTGGAAATTTCCAAACACACATATTTTGTACCTAGATTCCAACAGTAAATTTCACATGTCTGTTATTGTCTAGTAAAAAAAAAAAAAAAAAGGAAAAATAAAAAGAAAAGCCTACCAAGATTCAAGGTTTACCAATTAAGATTTTCCAGCCATCTATGGTATTAATGCCATAAAAAGGTAAAACATTGAAACCTGCAGGCTGCTTCTCACTGAATTACAAACATTCTGGTCATTTCCAAGAACTTCCATTTAACTTTCCCTATTCAGGTTGGCAGTCAAATTTGGTAGTAGCAAAAAACAAAATCAAGTGCTAACAAATCACAACTATATCATAAATAGCATGTGTGAGAGCATTCCCGAATCTTATACTGATTATACCAGCACCAGTCAAACATCCTTCTATATCAAGACATTTTATTGTGTATTTCAGAGACAAACAGGGTAATAGTTGTCTTGACAACTGTGAACAGATCTCTTACCTTCGTGTTGGCGCATGCTTTCCCCTTCTTATAGTCCTTATGGCTGCCTCTTTTATCCAATTTTGCCCACAAGGCTTTGGCTTTCCAGTAATTGAGCTTGGACTTGAGTTTGTGGTAGAAAGAACGATAGTCCTTGGGCTTTAGTTCTAGGTAGTCGCAGAGCTCTTGGAAAGCCTTAAGAGTCCCCTTGCAGGTTGAAGCCTGGACAAATCTGTCAAAGAGAATGTGAGCCTGGTTCACCTTCTCATTCTTACTTTCCTCCATGCTTCACACTTTGCAGCTGCCCTAAGGGGCAGCTGTTGTCTTCCAGTGTGCCAGATTTCCTGATGTTGGTCTGCTGAGCCACTTTCACCTCTGGCTTATGAGCATTATTATCCTATAAAATAAAAAAAGAAGATGTAACTGAGCCTGCTTTTTTTTTGTTCTTTTCAAAACTTTTTCTAAGCCTGCTGAACTGAGAGCCCAGATTCTCAGGAACTAGTAACACATCAGCCCTAAGTCAGTCAACCTACCGAAACTGGCTGAATCAGAGCCTTCCGATGCTCATCAAGCCTCAGGCAAGAGAGCATTTCACCTCTGTTAAATCACAAAATGCTTTAACCTGAGCCAGTCCCTAGACAGTTTCATCTAAACCGATTTCACATAAACAACAGAGAAATTAAACTGGCAGACGTTGTGCGATGGTTGGAAATAGGCGGAGGTTTTAAAAAAAAAGATGCAAACTTACTACTGTAACAGTCACTGTGGTAACACTACAGTAATGGTTACATGCTTGTCTCAAAAAACACTACCATCACAAAGTATAAAGCAGCTGGTACTCCACCAGTAAAATAAGTTTTGGCTCTTTCATTCTAAAAGAACATGTGTCTTTGTTCATGATAAATAGAAAAGAGAAAAAAGGCTGGTATGGCACAAGTTGATATCTCCACTGGAGTCCTTGCAAACACTGCTTTTGTACAGTGACATAACAAACCTAGTGATGGCTTCTGCAACGTCAGGAAGAACTTAAACCTGCTGAGAGCAATCAAATTTAGGAAAAGATGTCAAGACTGAAGAAAGGAAAAAAAAAACCAACCCTATCTGTGTTGCATCAAGCAGTATAAACATGTCTTACCTAGAGCCTATGCATGTATTCCTGTTGGTAATAAGCAGTGTTAGAGTGAAATGTGGCTGATGAGGAATCCTTGTGAGATTCTCAGAGTGCTGCCTCTATTCTGTGGTTTTCAACTTCTTTCAATAAGCAGGTCCCTACAAAGTTTTAGGTGGCAGTTGGGGTCCTCAGCGGATTAAATATGTTAAGAGGAGGTCTGTTAGCCTCAGTTGCTTTTCTGGGATCCCTCAGAAGCAGCCTGCAGACCTACAGAATTGTGTCACAAATATCTATTCTTCAAACAAAATCTGCTAACTTTCTCTCCCTCTCTCTCATAAATAATAAACCTCTTTCTTCCTTTTATACATAAGACTATTGCTCTCTAAGAAAGAGCACTTCTGTTTGTCTTCAGATAGGAGGGCTGCATGGGAATGCATGTGGGAACTATGGAAATTAAAGCATTTGAGTTGCTTTTTGTCCTTTGTTGGGGCTTTTTTTGCAAAGGTTATTAAGGTAAGAAAAAAGGAAACATGTCAACTCGGATAAAACTTTTTAGATTCTCATCAGCTCTTTTCCTACTCCCAGCAGACAGGAAGCCAAGTAAAACATTACAGCTCATGTCTCTTCCCCTCCTGCATGACAGCTCTGTAGCAGTTTATTTGGGCACTCCTGTATTTCAGCCTAACAAGGTATTTATTGCTTATGTTTAGAAATAGCAAAGGAGACCTGGAAACCATTATGTACAGCCATAAATTGTTTGTTATTAAAAATAATATTTCCTACAGAAGTCACAGTACAACAATGGGTTATACTGGAGAATGTGATTCTGACTTGCTTAGGATAACTGCCTCAGACGCCTCAGTACACATGAAGCTGGTTTTCTAACTGGCTGATAGTGATGCCATGTCCATATCAGTACTGCTCACTAAGCAGGATGGAACTAGTTTCCGTATTTTTAATCTTAACTTCATTCTTGTGAAGCTGGAAACTTGTTTCAGACTTGCAGCTCAGGGTAACCACTGCACTACAGCAGAGGTCTAAGACACTGGTGCCTGTATCTCCTCTTCTGCTCTCAAGAATATTATAAAGAGCTCCAATATATCACCTCTTACACTGAAGGAGTAAATTTAGTGTGATGTGTAATAAAAACACAATAAAATACCTACAGACTAATATTACATGCCTCAATCACCACAACCTTGAAAGCTGAACACCACTTTGTGTTTCCTCCACATCTTGCACCCTGCTACCACCCGCTCACTTTATACCAGCGCTTCGGGTGACCTGACACTTCCTAAGAAAAGAAAAAAATTGAAATTATATGACCTAAATTGAGTGGCAATTTAAGGCTGTTAGTCTGTAGTTCATTACTGATATAGCTAGATGTAAGTACAACACAGGTTTTATTTCTTACTCTTGCTTCTATTGTACTTTTTCAAAGGAGTGAAGCAGCACTCTTTCTGCACTGCTCAAGAGAGATCCCGCAGTTAAAATCCAGCCTACTTTCACTCTAGGAACTTCCTGCTTTGTGCACAAGGTTTGCCAAGCCAGGAGACAAACCTGCAAAAGCAGGAAATTTTGTGCAGCACAACCCAAGCGGCACATCAATACAGCAGTTCTGCCAACAGCCCATTTCACACAGGCTGTGAAGTCAGTTATGCCCACAGGTCAAACACCGAGGTTTCAGTCACCACAGCAAGTCACTCCCCAGAACTCTGCATTCCTGATGTAAACATCCAAAGTGCTTGGAACCCGTGAGCAACGTGTCAGAGAACGTGAAAATTACAGGAGGGAATCAACGGCAGGCAAGATTTATTTGCCAGGTTTCCAGGGTATTTGCATGCCCTGCTGGCTATTCTGCAAGCCTGCAGTATCCGGCATGTTTTGTCTCAAGGCAGCTGATTGCTGACTCAGAAGCTCCGTAGATTCCTTGGCTGGAGTGTCGGGAGAGAAAGACAAAGCCCATGAAAAAAAAGCATGCAAGAACAGTGTTTATGTTGCTATTTACAATAATAGCATGAGGTTGTCACTGACTCATGACTACAAGTACACTCAGGATCTCCAGCACTTGCCCAGGACAAAAGAAACCAATGCAAAACAGAGACACAGACAATGAATAATTCCAGGTGGTGGTTCCTTCTCACAGTCAACACGGATGCAGGAATACCAATATTTTACCATGTACATTTACCATGTACATGCACGGCATGTACAAGTCCAATGCCCTACTTCTGTTAAATGGAAAAGATAGGAAAAGATTTTGCAAATGTTCCACATAATGAATGTGGTTGTACAAATTCATGTTCCTGCAGAAAGTGCTGTAAATGCAGAGCTCCGACATTCCAGGAGAATAGTCCCCCCATTATAGGGGTCACACACACCACCACCCCCACACACACATTTTCTATCCTGATTTTGTTCAAAGTGCTCATTCAACTAATGACTTGCGCCTGGAAAAACAAAATATTATGGAAGTGTATTTTTCAGCATTGTTCTCTGATTTTTCCCTGGCGAAAACTATAGGGTTAATTCCATCTAAATTCACAGCTTGTCCTGTCTAGTTTAAAACAGCATTTTGGGTGAATAAAACATTGCCAAAGTAACTGCCCAGCTCTATTTCTGAATGCTGAGTTTCTCTGAGCACAATGTAAATGCTTTCTTCCATTCTGGTTATTTCACAGCCAGGCGAACACCACAGATTCATCCTTGACAGACAAAAGAAGTCAGAGATAAACTGCAGCAGTACTGTATGGAATCTGAAAGCAAGTTGGTCCATCGCTCCTAAAACTACTTATAGTTCCAATAGCCCAAACTTCCCACTGATTTCATCCTTTCCCTAAAATTTCCAGTTCCCCAGCAACATTCGCTATGCCCTTGTCTCCTTTCCATGGCCCCTCAGCTTCTGCCTGAGTGAGGCTCAGTATCACGCTCTGGAAACTGCAGTACCTAGGCAGCCAGTACACACTTGCAACTTGGCTAGGAAAAGCCTAAGCACAGATTATAAAGATTATGCTGCAAAGAGTGGGGACACCTATTTTTGTCTCTTTCCTACACCCAGCCGCCAGTTTTCTTGTAGGAAACCAATAACCTTTGAGATTTTTATTCCCTGTCAAATCTGGATGACATTGTTCAAAAATTAAGGATGAACTGAAAAGCAGATGGACAAATGGCTCAACCCCCTAAGCCTCCCTTCTTTAGGAAGCCACACTAAAAGAAGTCCTTATTCCAACAGATGAAAATGTCTATTTTCATTTCCAGGATTTGATTTATCTTACTTTTAGCTTAAACTAAAGGATGGACTTGGCTACAATATGTTCATGACTTTCTAAATGATTATGGGTATCAAAAAGTGCAGCTTTAAGGCAGTGGTGAAACTGTGGAACAGATGGCAAAAAGAGGACAATTTTGAAAAGAAAAGCTAAAATGTAAACTGTCAATTATTTTAGCTCTGTATTATACAGACAAAGAATGTAAAAGCAGGAAGACGAAGGTGTGGTTGCCATTGTTTGCAGCTTCCTTTTGTACGAGATGGAGGAAAAAATCCACCAGCACTGTCCACGGTATGGTTTAAGATGGAATTTAGATCTGCTCCCATTCATAAAATTCAACACTCAAATACACTGGCAAAAGATGTTTGTGTTTTAACAAGCTTGTCCTATCTGACTTAGTGGGCTTCTGCTCACCATATGGGAGTCTTCTGGGTCTCTACCTCTTTCCTGTCTACCCTCCCTCCCAAGCTAGGACAAAAGTGGGAGAAACACAGACCAAATAAGAACTTGGTTGCTAATACAAGAATCTACTCTCAAGGAGAAGATAAAGGCGCACAAACAAACAGTTCACGGAATTCTCACATCAAAAATCCCACAATCCAGTCATGATTTCAAAAGAATATAAATTATATCCAAGAACATGGAAACATACACATACAGAAGCAATTACAGATAATATTTTGCTTCCCAAATTCATATCCAGGTACTCAAGAAAACTGCGCATGCTGTTTATGTTACGTTCTTAAGCGCCACAATGAAGTGCTGAAAACATTAGACCTACAAAATAAAACCTTTTATCTCTACAAATTCAACAAATATATTCTGCTGCTCTGTCATACACAACTCTTTGATCACAACAGAGTCCCTACACTGAATGAACACCAACATAAAAGACCAAGAAACTGATCGTCTCTCTTCTTTGGAATTAAAAAACAAAGGAAATTATACTAAGGAACAAGTAGCTGCCTCCTTATAAGATAAGGGAATAGCTGGGTAGCTGTCATGTTGGAATAAAAGTTTCAAGAACCACCGCTATGTTAAATGCCGGACATAGTACATACTAGGGAGATCTCTTCACAGCACAAATCTTCATACTGGGTGACCAACAACCAGCGCTGTGATCCCTACGCAACTAGCACCAACTTACCAGCTACGTGTTTGGGAAGCTGGGGACATTCTTTACATCTTGAGACTGTCACTGTGCTGTAAAGAACCACACAGTACTCAACATGTACATCAAAAGAAAAATATACTTCTCAGACTAGTAAATGTGCTTTTATTCCAACGGTAAAAAGTACTACATCCCACTAGAATTAGAGCTCTAACAATGAACTTTATGGAGTGTGGCCATTGACACAGCAAGTTACATGAGCAACACTTTCTCATTAGACAGCAAAGGCTCCACTTGTTATCTGGGCGGTAAAACCCACACATCTCCTACACAGCCTCCTGAGAAAACACAAGCCCTCAAAACACAAATCCAGCTGTTTCAATATAGGAAGCCTTCAGTCTACAAACATCTTGCATAAGACCGTATCTCAAACATGCAGGCAGTCAGACTGTATTTTCTGATGAGCAACACATATACCACTTCTAAGATAAGTGTACAATCACTTCTCACTAGGCGAAGGTGACTTCACTACCAGATTGAAGCACATGGAGGCTTCTCATTCCATTACTTAACAGCACAAAAAGATTGAATGCCACTCCCCCATTTTAAGTGCTTTGAAGCTGTTCCTTATGTTATATTTCAACATAGAAACCCATCCTAAAGTTAGTTCCCACCCAGTTTTACAAGCTGGACTTATCCAGAGTTCTTCAAACACTACCAAATAATTTGAGGCAAGCAGCTATTAAAAAAAAAAAAAAAAAAAAAAAAAAAAAACAAACAAACAAACCACACACCAAAAAGCCCCTAAAAAATTACTGGAATGACACTTCCACAAAACTTAATTTCTGTGACTTTAAAACACGGACCAAACAAATCAGTCACCTTAGCACAGCAAGACATACCAGCTTTTGACTTCGTACAGCACATGGAACGATTCACCTTTCTGAGTCAATACGCTACACCACAAGAAAAGGAGGTTTTCAGAAAAGCTTAACTGAACCTTAGAGAATGAGAACATTGTTCCGACCTAACCAGGAATTTTGAGAAGAACGAAGACTGGAAGCTACAAACACACTGTAACGACTTCTGCAGCACAGTGAGCCAAGTGCCTTGAGGCCCTCAGGTTCTGCCAGCACACTGATTACCACAAGCCATTCCCTGACACAATGAGAAAACAAATAGAGCCTATGTTTATATTAAAGAAAAGGGGCAGGAAGGGAAGAGGATATCTCAGAAGAATTTCCTAATGAAACTCACAGGAACACAACTTACACATTTATAGGTGAAGGCATCTATCTGCCAGAACCTGGTACCAAAACACAGACTGCAACGATCACAAAAGTTAATGCAGGAAAGATAATTAACAAGGACAAAGAGAGACACAACCATATGACCTATAAGTGACAAACTGGAAAAGTATACCATTCTTTAAACAGCATGTCAAATAGTTCATGAGATCTGAAAAATTAAAAGGTCTAGCATCTAATGTAGCATGTGCTTGTCTCCATTTGCGTGCTTGAGTTCTCCCTTTTATTACCTAATCATGCCTGACACAGTACAAAAATTACTAATCATGTAGAACTGCGGTGTCTAAATGAGGCTGAACTTACCAAAGCCACCTTCAGTTAAGTCATCAAGAGAAATATCTTAAGCACCTCAGAGGCAAACTCAGAGTGGTCATTCATGACCATATTCATTCTAATGAAGGCAGATGACTGCCTGCAGTTTTAACTCCAAGGCTCACTCCTCACTGGTTGAGTAAATACCAGACTCTCACAAAACAAAGAAAACAAATCATTCTGGTTACAGAGATTAAAAACGTACATGGGAAAGCAAGTTTTATTTGCGTTGCTTCCAACTCTCAGCTATTATGGGTGCGGAAAAGAGGCAGGCACTTCCTCGAAGGAAGTGGTGGAGAAGGGAATTAGAAAATAGGATTAAAAGATTCGTAATTCCAACCTCCATGCACACTCAAATAGCTATGGCAGCACAAATTGACCCCACTTCACAGAGCACCTCAAACAGACTATTTAATGACGTATATCCTGTTTCTGTGAAGGAAGACTGCATATGGAAAGCAGAAGGACTTAAAATTCTTGGACTTTTTTTTTTCCTAATGCAGCTCTCGCAAGATTCTTTCGGGAGCCAAGAAACCAAAGAAAAGAATCATTTGAATAAAGGAGCCACAAAGATTTCTTCAGCCCACAAACCACTCCATTTGGAGGCTGTTCATCTTTAAAAACAAAACAAACCCCAAGCATTATTCTAGGAAAAGTCCAGGAAGGGCTGGGACCATGCCACAACCCGTGGGTGCAACCTTAGCCTTTATAATTACTAAGAAAATACATACACAGAGCTCAAAAAACACCTAAAAAATGGAAACTTACACCCAGACTTGCAGAACCGCCACCTCCTTTCCCTTAACCAGAAAGGTCCAACCAGGAACAGCATCTTGAGGTCTCATCTGCAGATGAGGATCAACACCTTCCTTACTACCTGCCACATACTTTCAATTGTCATTGTTATATATCCAGCACCCTATATCCCAGCTATCATATGCTTTAATATGCCACTGCCTCTCCAGCCCATGTATGGCCAACCAGCAGGCCAAATCCACCAAGCTTCATTGCTGCCAAACAAAATCCCACAGTGTGTTTATACCCATTGATGGGTGTACCCCACGCACGTAGCTCAAATCACTACACCTAGACCTCCTTTCTCCTTCAAAGTTGCGCATGAAAATGCGTGCTACGTGGTCTCTCCACATGTCTAAAACCAGAAATGGCAATGGCAAGGAACTCAATCAAGGGTAGATGCAGCAGGCTGTTTTCTGATGCTCACGCAGGCCACCACAGGCATGTATTGTGCTCCCACATTAGTCGCTAGATTAGACCTTAACATTAAGCAATTTAATTTCATTTTGCAAAGACAGAGAATCACACTCCTCAGCAAGAACACTACTGGCTGAACAGAGTTTCAACAGGCCACAAAGCAGGATGTGAAGGGAACCAGAAAGAGACTGGCTTCCATTATGTTCTGAATTTTGTTTTTTCTGGAATGACTGGCAGATTCAGAGTGGAGTTACATCCTCATATTCATGGTAGAAAATATTTGTCTACACTTGTAAGGCACAGCGCTTCTGGGTAATAGAAAAGATATTGAATATGTTCAATTTAAACGATGCTAACTCCCAACTCAATAGATCACAAGAAGAAAACACATGCAATAATCCTGTAATTTATTTAATAAATCAGATCATTTAATTAAGGTCTATTCCACAAGTCCCACAGATCTCTTCTAAGAGAGTAATACCTGCCCTTTCCATGCTGGTGTGCTCTACAATCTTTAATAATAATAATTAAAAAAAGCAATGCAAAATCCAATCCTCAGCAACTAACAAACTTCACTGTGAGACTGTCAAATGACAACTGATCAAATCTAGCAGCTTAATGAAAATACATCTCTATCACACAATCACATGTGTCTAATACTTCCTAGTATTCATTTTCCTCATAGGTACAAGGAAAGCTTTTAACAGGAGTCAGGAATATACCGTAAGCAAATAACCTATTTAGCATTTTGGCTAAACTATGACAAAAATGTAGAACAAAGAAGCTACATTTTCTCAAATTACAAAACATACTCAAACCTTGAAAAGTAATCCTGGATAGCATATAGCAAGAACAAAACTCGTAACATCAAACTTTCAGCTCTGGACATTGTATCATTTGCACATAGTGTTACATAGATTAAAAATAGTAACCAAGCAGTATGTTCCCCACTTGGCTGGACATCTGATTCTCAGTAAATGCTGAACCAGTTTCAATCGGGCAGATAGTGAATCCCCTCCAGCCACTGAACGCAGAGGAGATGCCTCTCTCAGCAAAGACCATGCCAAGCTCAGTGCCTCAAGCAAATGAAAATCTGTTAGGAAATCAGTTACAGAGGAAAGAGGTGGAGGCGGTTTTGTGATTTACTCTCCTCTCCCTGAGGCTTTGGCAAGCAGCTCCTGAAATAAGATGGCAGTCCTCACTTCCTGAGGCAGACATTACCAGCCTGCTCAAATACAGCTGCACTGGTGGAGACATGAAAAGACTTGGTATGAATTAGTCAGAGATTTAATCCAATCTATGTGCAAGAACACCATTCAGCAGAATTTTTTCCTAGTAGCAAGTACACAGAAAAGCCTCTATCTTTGCCTTTCATCCTCAAAGACTTTTCTGCCTATTCTTTTTAATTCCATCCTCCTTTGGATACAGGCCATTCAGAAAGGATATGCAGGGGACTGTGGCAGGTATCCTTACCTGAACCTCCCAGCTACCTGGCAGAGAAAGCTGTTCTGTGAGAGGGCACGAGCATCCTCTTCACTTAATGCAGGTCTGAGAATCCCCACCAAGGAATCTACAGTCACCTTTTGTGTAAGACATCTACAGGCATCATTTTAATAGGTCAAGCTCTCAGTGGCTACGGAGAGCTACCATACTGTTGACACAACTTCTGACTAGCATGATCCCCCAGCCCTGATGCGCTGCTTTGCCACTGCACTGCTTGAAGGCTGGAATTTGCTTCATAGGGCATTCCAGGTGTTCCACTGGCAGATAATTCAGTTCTGGACCTTAGGCTCCAATTGAATAATTTCCATAATCCCTTATTTCATAATACCATCCTCCACCTGGTATTTAAGCACTAGCCAGAACAAACCTTTTCTCTAAATGCTTTTAATGCAGCAAATAGAAGGAGCAAGAGAGACTAAAGGCACCTCGTGACTTTCTCAGTGATAATACCAACAGGCTGCTGCTAGCTTATATGAAGGCAGGTAATAACCTCAGAATCAGACTGACATACTCTCTTTAAGAAGAAAAAACCTGAAATTAAGAAATACTTTCTTCAACTTCATTTACCCCCTGCTTTGAGGCCCAGTCAGCCAGAATGGACTGGTAGCACAGCACAGCTCTGTAAAACAGGGATGACAAACAATTGTGGCGGAACCACAGCACAACCATCAGTGAAACCCATATGCCTACCTACTCCACTTCCCTGCTCTTCCCCATGCATACACCCCAGAAATTATCAGAAGAAGCCTTTTCTCCATGGGCCAAAGAGACCTGGCTAACTGTAAATGAAAACTCCTATTCCATGGGTACAGAATCATAGAATAGTTAGGGCTGGAAAGGACCTTAAGATCATCTAGTTCCAACCTTCCTGCCATGGGCAGGGACACCTCCTACTAAACCATGCCACCCAAGGCTCTGTCCAACCTGGCCTTGAACACCGCCAGGGATGGAGCATTCACAACTTCCTTGAGCAACCCATTCCAGTGCCTCACCACCCTCACAGTAAAGAACTTCTTC